>JASAMV010002011.1:0-134846 GCA_030248065.1 Rhynchonema sp. JSB1_4
ATTGAAGAGAAAGCGTTATTATTTTGTGGGGTGGGGGCGCACCCAGCAAAACCCGGAACCGAAGTTATAATGCAAACATTCTCGGGCTCTGCACGTGCGTGTGGCCTTTACGGCAAACTGATTACAGAACCTAGTCGATTGCTGAAACGAAGAATTGATGATCTGGAGAAAATATCGCAGCTGAACGATGATCTGACCGGTTGGAAATACGACAAGGAAATGGCACTGCACCAGAAGAACACGTGTCGACAACACCACGCTCACTCGTTGTGCAGAATGTTGAGCAAAAAGGTCCGCTTATTCCTTTGATTTTACATAGCGGTCGGAGTACTTGACTTGGTGGATCTGAATTCTAAGCCTTCAGGCAGTGGTCGGACGGGATCCCGATCCCGAAATTCCGATCCGGAGAATTTCAGTTCCAATAAAATCCCGAAATCGGGATCCCGGTTAATTCTCCGGATCCCGATCGCGATCCGGCATTCTTATCGGGATTATAGAGCTGCTAAAAGTGTTGTTGTATGACTTTTGTATGATATTGGTCGCACAATGACCACATAAGAATTCATCAAATGAATCCTGATTTTCACGTTCAGTCACTCTTAAACCGGGCAACCGGATATCGCATGCTCTCAGAATCAAGCCTTTCGCAATAAAATGTGACTATACACGATGAGTGATCACAAAAACATCGTTCAAACAAAATGAAATGCGTTTAAACTGTGAGAATTAATTTTTAAAAATTTGCTTTCGGGAACAAACTCGAGCTTGTGCCGACTTACGCTCCCCCTTTTGATCAGGCAACGGCAGAACATTTAGTAGGGAATCCAACCAGCTCGTCAACCAACAGCCACGTGTGAAATGTTTCACAAAGGTTTCATCTGTCAGCGAGCTGGTTCTTGTCTCAGTCTCACTGCCCTTCATGATCAAAAGGGTGAGCGTAAGTCGGCACAAGCTCGCGTTTGTTCCGGAAAGCAACTTTTCAAAGATAAATTCTGACAGTTTTAACGTGGTTTATCTCGTTTGATCGTTGTTTTTGTGGCCGTTGGACATAAACAGTCTAACTGCGTAGTAAAAAATCAAGCATGAGATATACGGTTTTCCGCTTTAACTACTGTGCTATTGGTGATTCTCACAAAACATTTCCACCTGAAAATAATCCAGCAGAGCACCCACGTTGCTGCGGGTCTGAAACATTTTGGTGACAGCATGTTTTGTGTGCGATCGCGCAACGCAACGTCATTGCCCCGTAACTTTCCCTCTTTGCGATTCAGGAAAAAAATTCGACCAATTCTTATATGTAAAGTCATTGTGCAACCAATATATAATTGAGTATGGCTGAAAAATGTGGAGCAAAATGGTCAATTTTGCGTTGTTTTTTTTGCACAAATTGGCGTCGCCTTCGGTCCGGAGGTTTTGTCCATTTGGCAAACCCGTTAAGAAATCCAGATATCTCGATAAACAGTCCCGTTCGAGCACTGCCCTCGGGTCAGGTCGGTTTCTACCTCAACCAAAGCCAAAGTTTTTGATTCGAATCAACCTGCGCTCCACATCGTTTCGCCCAACGTTGTTCGACGGTTGAAAAGAATGACACAGGACTGTGGTATGCATACATATCTCCTAATTTTCAGGTCAGTATACAAATAGCGGCTCTGAAAAGGCGAATAGCGGCCGCGCTGAAAGAAAGATCCAAGGTTAGCCGTTTAAAAAAACAGACGGAACATACAGCATGATTAGTTCGATCATAATTTTCTAAGCACTATAATGCTTTCCAGCTGACAAACCAGCTAAAGCAACTTGACCGTCGACATCGTGGCTTGCGGCGGACAACGAGAAGTCGAAAATTGGTTAAATCAATCGAGACACGTCAACTCAAGCTGCTAGACGATGCTCGAAAACTGCTGGATCGCGAGAAAAACATAGGTACATAATGTGTGCAATCGTTTTTTTGAATCGAACCTGCTAATGGACCAAAACAGCCCATCGAATACCAAGAAGACCAATCATTAGTTCGAATGGTGAGAATGCATACATATTTCGGTATGAGCACGGGGAGTAAATAATATTCAGAAAATATCACACCCAGCTCCATCTCTAAGTCACTTTTTTATAAAAAAGGTCGTTCTGGGCGCGTGTCGTGTGAAGGGCTGAAATCGAATAAGCGCCACTGCGAACGGTTGTTGAACAACGAACGCAATAAACCGGATCAGGCACACATTCGAATGCTGGAGAGATTGGTGAAGGTTTGTTCTTGTTTTGATGAAATTGATTTTGACACTTGCGCTGGTGGAGGAGGATATTCTCGATTCGGAAAGATACATATTATCCAACAGCATGATCAAACTTCGGAGACAATGGTTCGCATTGTGGGTACATTGCCCACGTTTTACATAATTTTTCGGTGAATCATGCAAAAGTGCTTGTAAAAAGCACATTATGTAAAATTACATATTTGTAGCTGCGTATGTAACTAGCCGTTTTACATAGGACGTGTACAAAAGTTTTACATACCGTTACCGGAGAGTATCCACGCACTGCACTGTGCACTTTCGTTTCCGATGACATTGGTCTGATATGTACATATCTGACAGGCCGTGCCACCAAAATATTCACAACCTTTCAAATGCGCATCATATTTTCAGTCACGTGAACACAATCTGCAGCAGACGAAGAAATTCGGTTGAAACATTATAGGCCTCAATGAGTGACTTTCATATGCCGCTGGCCGGTGCACATTCCATGCATGTTTTTGAACGCACTTTACGATGTTTTTCACTCAGCTTGTATGAAAATATTTTTCTCTTTGCCTTTTTTCGTTTTTTTCGAGGTGAGAGATTTGTTACTGCATAATGCAGCCTTTTAATGCAGTTACGTATTTTACACACGCCAATTTTGTATTTTCCGTTCACCGACGCCTACTGTTTATCACGCTGTGGAGAAACAAGCAGTAAACGACCACAAAAAGAAAATGTTCCCGTTCGAGTTTAAACAAAAGAAATGATGGGTGATATTTTTGAAACGGTGTTAAGGTCAGTTGGGTGTAAAGGTCGGTGGAAAGTTCGGTGTGAGAAAGTTCAGTATAAGCTCGGCGTAAGCTTGAAACATTGCACGCTGGGCAAGCAGCAGACGCGCGTTTCTAAACGAAAGGTCAACTTTGACAGTCTGCTGTGCAAGCAACTGTCGCTGATCCGGATTGGTGGTGACCGATCGATCGGTAATTTTTTGATTCCGAATTAAATTCCGGAATCAATTAAGGACTTCAATCAATTAAAAAAGTATAAGCCACGCAAAAACGAATCGATTCCAGAACTGATTTCAGAATCGCTCTACGAGCCTTTACAAGCGAGTTTCGAAAATCCGAACTTCGCACGCCTCATCTTACGTCTGATGTCTTTCGCACGCCTCATTTGACGTCGGATGTCTTTCGTATGCCTCACTGTACGTCGCACGCCTCATTTTGTGTCGGTTGTCTTTCGCACGCCTCATCTTGGCTGACTTTGGCATGCCTCAGTGTACTTGGCACGCCTCACTGAACGTTACACGCCTCATTTTGTGTCGGATGTCTTTCGCGCGCCTCACTGTACGTCGCACGCCTCATTTGACGCAATTTGTTTTTCGCACGCCTCATTTGAAGGGCTGCACTTCGCACGCCTCCAACCGAGTCACGCTTAAGTACTAACCGAGTCACTAATTCAACAGGTATGGTACGAAGACTGGACATGTTCCAGTTCTGTCATAACCACTGGGCATGACAAGAATTGTACATTTCAAAAAGTATTAAAGAACAAATTCTGGGCACAAAACAAAGAAGTGATCAGTTTTGTAGTGCTGTAGCTGAGGCGAACACAGTTGAATACCACGTTTTGATTCAAAACATTTTCTTTAGCTCCATTGCCGTTTATTGCTGATCCACGGGTGCATATTGCATCAGCATGGGGCATTCCGCGTGAAATGTACAGCATACAATCATGTACAGGAACTGTGCAGTTCTACCTTTGACAGACGTTGTACTGTGAACAGATGCACGTCAAATTGACATCTCAATGTTGTGTACGGTATGCATATGTTTTGATTCGATCTAGTGGGCCATGATCCCGCTGTGTGTTTGTCTGAATTGTATGCGTTTTATCGCCTGTCTCTGTGTCAGTGCGTGCGCGGGTGTGTGGCTGTGGAAACTTTATCCCATTGCGTCAAACTTGATGTTCGGGTCGGTTTGGTCTTCAGCCATTGCGCGAACGACGTAAAGAATACGTTTATTCCATTGTAGTTTACGCGTGTGCCCTTCTTTCTTGCCGGCGCAGCAAAGAGTGTCGTCTGTTGACGCCGGCAACGCATTTTGGACGCGATAATTACAGATCACCCTGCATACAGGTGCTTCATGCTCATTTGGGCTGTCTTTCATTATAACCTATGTATGTATATAACTCTGTATAGTTTATAATGCAAGCCACGTGCACTGTTGCCCATGAGTCAGCAGAAAATATGCGCAGCTGCACAGACCACAACAGAATTTGCCAAAAAATATGAAACCGGACCGCACCGATCGTAAAGTTTGATATCGTCTCTCGCTTGTGCACTTGAGCCGCGCTAGTGCATCACTTTGTGTGTGTGGAAAGCCAGCCAAGTTGTTTGATTTTAGTTCCACATGAGATGTCTGTATTACACATTATAATCTGGTAATACATGTACATATTTCATCAAAATAAATTATTTTTCGTTTTTTTGTCAAAATGTACGACAAAATGCGAATCGGTTTCCTCGGAGCCGGCAAAATGGCTGGCGCACTCGCTCGTGGTATGATCAGATCAGGTATCTGCACAGAAGAGTGTATTATTTAATAATACATTTAATTTAATTTTTAATTTTTCATTTTTGCATATAATTTAATATATTTAAATATTTAAAAGAAGTTCTTGCCCGAGTTCTCATGCTTTCCCGAAAAATGTGAGCTTTTTTGCAGAGAAGATCCGTCCGGAGCAAATACTGGCCAGTTCACCCAAACACGATTCGCCACGCAAGAATCTCATCGCCGTAAGTTGTGGTCAAAAGAGCTGCCGGTGCTCAAACTTGATGATCGTTTTGGGATGGAATAGTTTCAAAAATGTGTGTGGCTATTGTCGAGTGAAACTCGAACGAGTTGTTCTGCTTTGTCGGCAACGCAGCCGCCAAACCGGAGCAGCTTTGAGCGCGAGGAAATTGACAATGGAGTTGGAGTAGATGTTGACGACCGGCGCTGAAGATGTGCGTTAACCACGTGAACATAAACCCTAAATCTAACAAAATATTGATTATTTGATTGTTTATATAGATTTGATTATTTGGGGTCCGGTCGCTTGGACTGACCGCTTGGTTGCTTCCGGCCAACATCGCGTCCCACCGTCACATGACAGTGCAAGCAACAAAAGAACATGAAACATCACGTTCCCTTTCCGATTCAGGATCTCGGCATATCAGTCACGCACGACAACGTCGAGGTGGCGCAGAACAGCGATGTCCTATTCCTGGCCGTCAAGCCTTCTGTGATCAGGGCTGTTTGTGCCGAAATAGCGCCGACAATGGATATTAGCAAATTGGTGGTCTCGGTGGCTCTGGGCATTACCATACGGACTATGGAACATGTAGGTTGAAGGGGAGGGACGGCACGATCTGCTGATAAGGTGCTGTATGAGGAGGCTGAAAGTAACTATCATATCAACAAAAACCAGTGGCAACTGTAAAATACCGCCGCAGACTATGATCGCTGGACCCGACCGATGATCTGCGGTGTTCTTCGGCACTCAAATATGCAAATAAAAACAAACGTAAAACCATCATTAACAATATGCAAACACAGTTTATGATACTTTGCCACCTCAACCACCAAGTGTGATATAGATCACGAAATGTTGCTGCGATATTCCAGCTGTTGCCACGCAAATCACGCATCGTGCGTGTCATGCCCAACACTCCGGTGCTGGTACGCGCTGGTGCGTCTGCATTCAGTACGAGTGCTGCGTGTTTGGACGGCGACTCGGAAATCGTCAAGAGCCTTCTAAGCACATGTGGCTATGCCGTGGAGGTGCCAGAGGCGTTGATTGATCCCGTCACCGGACTGAGTGGGTCAGGACCGTCTTATGTGAGTTATGCACATGTCGTCAAATCAAAAGTCGTCAAATTCAGCAGCCCCAAATGAGCGCGAGAAATTAATACATGTGATTTGACAACAAGATTTGACGATCCGATTTGACCACAGTACTGCGAGCACTTATATTCATGTGGGTCAACTAGGCCTAGTGCTAATGTGTTGTTTGCATTTCTCGCGTCCATTCAGGGCTGCACGAGTTCGACGACCGAGGTTGACGGCGATTTGCGTTAACGACTAAACAATTAGGCCGAAGTTCGTCAAACGCACTTTGTGTTGCAGATGTTCGTCGCGATGGAGGCATTATCGGACGGCGGTGTCAAAATGGGCATACCGCGCGACTTGTCAATAAAACTGGCGGCGCATACGTTGATCGTGAGTTGATGTTGTTTGTTTTTGTTTCACTGCGTGCTTACCAACTCAATAATATATAAGAGAAGAAAGGTTAGGTGAATTACAAGATGCGGGGTGTGGGATTTACGGTTGCTGTTGTTGTTGGGGTTTGAAAAGTATTTATCGCCGCGATATCAGCCACTATGGTCCGATCCGATGTTTGTCTTGGTCATAAGATTTGTACGCATTATGGCGCTAATTGCGATCACCGTGTGAGTGAATTTATATATGTACATAATACAGCTGAGCACCTTCCACGCTAGTTGAGCTAATGTCGAAATATCATTGATCTGAAAAGAGACTACGCGACCACGGCAGATACGATCAAAACATTCAATCACAAACAAAGTTCGACTTAGCGACTTGCGTTCGCAAGCCTAACAGTACTCCGTCGATCAGTGAGTAAACACGTAATTGGGTCCACTGGACAAAGTGTCACAATATCGAGTCATGACTGTACATTAAAATTTCAGGGTGCAGCCCGTATGGTGCTTGAGACGGACGCGCATCCCGCACAGCTAAAAGACGACGTACAGTCTCCATCTGGGTCAGCCGTGTTCGCGATGCATGAATTGGAACGACAGGGATTCAGGTGCGTGGCGTTTATGCATCAGAATGTCCTTCGTCGGATCTGAAAACTGAGAGCCTTTATCTAAATCTTGGCTGCCTATATGTGCATACGCACACTTTTCAATTGTCTAAAATCTTGATCACGCGACATCGGCATCAGCAAATGTCACCGATCTTGGCCTGCATAAATGTTGATCGTTTGTAGGTATTATACAGTCGGTGTCCAACAGAACTTTCCGCCGATCAGAATGAGTAGGCACCCATAAAGTTCGAAATACTGCTAACAAACCGTTTAGTGAACATAAACAAGCGCGCTTGACGACTGTTTTAGAATTACTGTTGGAATGATAAAATGCATATCGATCAAAACTTGCAGGTAATATCCCTTATTTAGGTCGTCACTGATCGGTGCTGTCGAGGCGGCGTGTGATCGGTCGCGGGTGACGGGAGAGAAAAATATCTATCTCGACTGAAAAAAAATGCAGATCCCAACCTCCGAATTCATCAAATAGCATTCAATTTTGAAGTTTTCCATGCGGCAGCAAGCATGCAGTGTTGGATACACATAAAATGAAATCAAACGCACCGCACGCTGGTGCGCAAGACCTTGAAAGCAGCACGAACTTGTTTACTGTCATCAAGCATAATTAAGAGAAGATGACGGAGTTGTTGGTTATTTTCCAAAGGAACTGCTACATATATTCCGTTCACTAGGTCTTAGGTCTACTATTGTTGCTGTTCTCACATCAGATGCTTGAAGTGTTCTATATTCTTCGTTTCACTATCGCATTTTCGGTCACCTATTGTGCGTGTTTGTCAGGATAAAAGCGTCAATTTCAGTGGTTTGATAATTTCATACAGCCCAGTAAGTATACATAACTCCGTAAACCATCGACTCTACTCGCGTCTCGTACAGTTGTAGGTTGATACCATTGATACCATTTAGGTTTCGATGATGTTTCAAGTGACGAGCTTCGCTTGCGCTCACAAACAACGCAGCACCAAAAATGCCAATTGCCAGCAACTGGCACAATTGAGATTTTAGATATATTTGCCAATGATGTACTTTCATTCATCCATGACAGTAATTTGCACAGTCATTTGACTTCGGAATTTTTACCCCTGTAATAGTTGCACTTGCTTTCATAATATGTTACTGCACCGATAAAATAGCTCAGTTTGGAATTGTTTTGATCACAGACCAGTAGTCAGGAAAGGCAGATGTTGGCGAAAATTAGTCCACTCCGGTTTTGAATTTATGAATTTTTCTTTTCATTTCAAATCAGCAGCACCACAGAGTTGATAAAAATTTTGAATCCGGGGCCAAAACTGAGTGAATCACTTGCGTCGTTTGCCGCTGAAGAAGAACGCATCCAACGAGGCTTGCGTTGGTTTGACGTCACGTTTGGTTGGTGAGCTGAAGTTACGAAATATAAATCAGGACCACTACGAAACTTAACTTGGTCAGGATAAAATCTGTGCTTATATTATCAAACACAAATTAGGGCCAGCATAAAACACGGGGTCTACATCGGTCACGTGCTTTCTTGTCAGCTTCTTTCGAAACTTACAGGCTTACTTAATTTCGACTGCAGGCTCTTCTCACAGCGAGTAAAAAGTTTTATGATGGACATCAATGGTATCATATTATCAGCAGATCACGAAATATAAATTTTTCACAAAAAACCACTGGACCACAAATGCTGGATCGGACAGGTGACTGAGTTTGACACACCGCACAGACAAAATTTACAATATGCATGCCGTGGCCATCACGATGCGTAAAACATGCGACTTCATGGGTGTCAAACACTGGCTATGATGGTCTGCACCAATATTCAAAAAAATTATCTGTCAATCTTTCTGATAAAAAATGATACCTTTTCTCGACGCCCAATTGCTCGATGCAGGCAAAGTCCTTGTTGCGCACGTTATTCACACGCGCGCTCACCGGGTAGTAGCCGACGGCCTCGCAAGGTTTGAGCATGTCAAGCACCTGCAGTTAGCATTATTACTGTTATTATTTTCTCTCAAAGCTATTTTGGCGGAGTAGAAAAATAAGTCAACAATATCTTTGTCTAACATCTCTGCTGGCAATGTCCGGATCCAGCCAATCGGCCACGTCTTGATCGCTGGTGAGAATCGCCTGAATCAGGGAGAAGTGGTGATTTGAACGAAGCCAAAACAGCCAAAAAAATCGAAACGTCAAAGATCACGAAACTAAAAACACGACAAAATGAAACCAACGGGCATTCGGTCATGCATCCATGCGATTTTGTTCGATGATGGCACGGTAATCACGGCCACCGACATCAGTGGCTCGTCGTGCTGGAAAAATGATGCTTCGTCAGGCAGAAAGCACACAAATTTGAAAGCAAACTTGACGATCGGGTCCGAAATCCTGCTCATGTGACTTCTTTGTGAGGTACCCAGCCTGTGCCTGTAGCCCTGACCAGGATATCGTCAGTGCGAATGCAAAAAAACGCATAACCTACTCCCTGAATTGTGGTCACATGGTAGACGGCTGCCAGTTTCATCAGTTTGCACGGTTCGAATTTGTTTTCGATTTCGGTTTCCGACTCGGAGTCGCTCGTCGGTTCGACCTTGACCTTCTTCTCACTCTTCACCGGCAGATAGATGTAGTAGGGCTGTTTCGCGCCGGTCTTGCCCGCCCATTCGTAGAATCTGATACATATTGACACACTGAGGATGAACGTTTTGTGTATAATTTGTTTTCAGGAAAAAATGATTGCGCGAAAATTACGAGGGAATTTTTTTCCCGCAAAATGTGGGACAAAAGATGCTTGAAACCCATGAAAATAGTTTTGTGAAAAACTTCAGAAAACAATAGTGTCGGGAAAAATTTCAACACAAATTAAATTAAATTCCCCTAAAGCCCAACGCACCCATCAGCGAGCATCACACATCGCTGGCCGCGGCCGAGTGCCGATTTGAACACCGGCTTCTCCATCAGGGTTTCGGCACGCGCGTTGATCATGCGATACTGGAAGTTGTCGGGATTCGCGTGGTACCTGCGTGTTTGAAAGTGAAACATAATTTTTTGTTGCATGAAACATTATTCTCCTTGACCCTGATTTATCAAGGAATATATCTGTTGCGTTGACATCAAACCCGACGATAAAAATCCGTCCTGTCGTTGATCACGCGTTCGATGTTCATATGAAGCATATTTTGGAGGTGTGATTTACTGACCGAAGCTACCGATATACACATGAGCAGTTTGAAAGTTGAACACGTCAAAATTAGTGGCTGGAAACATGCTTAACGAAACGAAGTTATGTGGCGTGATCACGGTAGATCCGACCCTTTTGGCTTTTCGATAATTTCAAAATTGTGCACGACAATTATTTGAAACGAAAGGGAGATTAGAGATAACAAGAAACGAAACGCACCAATGCGGGATGAGTCCCCAGCGCATCGGCACAATCAGACGATCGCTGTTGGCCTCAGATTTCGACAAATCAAGGTGCGCCTCGAGCGGCTCCGGGGCGCACATCACGGGCGGGAAACTGACGGAGCAAAAAATATTACGACAGAAGTTATTGAGGACTCAAATCTTTAAGATTTTTTTGATGTTAAAATTACCTTATACATTTGTTTAACATATTGTTTTTTTGGGCAACATGGCTGGCACTTATGTATAAATAAGGCTAGGTTCCAAAGCACTATCATATCATTTTAAAGGTTAGTTTATGAATAAAATGATTTATTATTGAATTGAAATTGAACGCTAGTTTTGATGCCAATTTTTACAGTAATTTATAATTTATAAAAGGACAAAGTCAAATCCAATCGCGCGTAATTGTCCGCAAAGCAAGGTTCTTTATTTCAAATGAGACACAGGTGCCATGGCTCCCAAACCTCGAATTTTTAGGGGCCAAAAAGAAGTTCTGGCACCTAAATTAGGGCCAAAACCGCTAAAAAAGGCATCTAGACTTAAACCTAACCCTCAAGACTCGAGCCAAATTTCAATTTTTTGGGGGTCATTGTATCTAAATTTAGTAAAAAAAACACTGCCGCAAAGTTCATACGACTCAAATAAAAATAAACAATAACCAACTCGGTGGGAGCCAGATTGTAGGATGTCTTGTACTCGCCGAATGTGGTTGATCCCGGATGCCATTTTGGTTCGTTGCTCTTGCCGCCGCTGCCACTTCGACCTTTCTTTCCGCCTTTGCCACACGCGCGGCAAAGTTTGTCCGGTTGTAGGGAGCTGAAATGCTGCAGCATCTGCACTGCATAAAGTTTCAACATTTATAGTCCTGGAACAACAACGCATGCAGAATTTGTGCCCGCAGCGTTGCCTGATTCGTAAAGGGCACCTCGTGTGCCACAGCACACACGCGACGGCCAGGCCAGCACACAAGCGCAGCACAAGCGCTGCTCCAGCACATGGGTGTGTGCTTTACGGATCGGGCAACGCAACGGACAGAAATGTTCGGTATTAAAAAGAGTTGTGAAAAATTAGAAAAAACTTATCAAGCTCAAATCACTAACCACGCCGTTCGACCGCACATGATGAAATGGAGAGAGAGAGGGTGATGATCAGATCAGTTGGATACCAGTACAATGCGATGGATGGATCAATGCACAATTGATCTTTAAAAATTGTCGTTCTCTGGTTGGTAAGGTCGCAACCGGGCCGGGTTTGGCCGACCGATCCCTGCCCGGCTCGGCCCCGACCGAGTTGGTCAAAGTTCAGCCCGAGTCGGGCTACCCGACTCGATTTTTTTGGGTCAAACGCGATTTTTTGCCATAGTTTTATTGCGATTTACCTGATGAACTTATTTTTGGTGGAAAATTCATTCCTTTCAATGAAAAAGTTGTCGGATATAGACATTGTCGGTACTGGGTATTGGGTATTCGCTGGGTACCCAATACCAGGTACCGTAAAATAAAAACCTAAATAGAAGGGGGCTCTATTAATTCACTGACCCCTTTTTGGGGGCTGTATTACGGGGGTGCTCTATTCCGGGAGGGGGTGCTGTGTTTAGGTTTTTACGGTATTGGGTATTGGGTGATATTGGGTATTATTGGGTATCAGTGTAGTTCCTGGTCCGGAGGGGGAACAGACGTACCCTCCACTATTTTCGGAGGGGGAACAGACGTACCTACCTGGGGGGGAAGGGGGGGGGAAGTCCCAATTTGGGGGGGACGGAAAAAAGTCATTTTTTGAGGTCGAAAAATTGGACTATTTTTGCCTTCTTTTGCGAAAAATCCCCTATAAAAGGGTATTTTGGCGTTTTTTTGGAGGTTTCACCTAAAGTTTACCTATTTTTGGCCTAAAAATGCCTATTTTAGGCCTAAATTTGCCCATTTTAGGAAAAAATTGGGGGAGCAGACGTACCCGGAGGGGGAACAGTGGGGCAGGCGTACCTCGGAGGGGGAACAGACGTACCCGAGGGGGGGGGGTCCCCCCCAGAGATCGGAAACGGGCCGGGTAAAGTCGGCCCGGCCCGGCCCGGTCGGCGAAAAGTCCGGCCCGGCCCGGCCCGGTGGAGGGCTGCAGGTCGGCCCGGCCCGGCCAGGTTTGGCTTGAGGTCGGCCCGGCCCGGCCCGGCCCGGTCAGCCAATTTTCAAGGGCCGAAAACTGAAAAAGTCCAAAAAGCTGAAAAAAATTCGAAAATTTTCTGCAGAATACTTGTTTTCGCTGGTGCAGCTGGGGCGAAGGGGTAGGTAGGTAGATTGACGCGCCATCCTGATGCAGTACGTAAGTCGCCGCCCCGGCTGGTACAGTTGTAGGTATAATTTTTGGCTCAAAATGGTTTAAAATCGGTATTTTTTACTCCACATAGGCGAAAAATCGCGCGTGACGCGCGAAATTAGCGCTTAAGAGTACATTCTCATGCAGTGTAGTGGCAGGCAAATGGTTGCAAGGTACCCTTGGGGGGGATGGATCCAGATGGTTGCAAGGTACCCCCTACCCAGCCTCCGGAAGGTTGCAAGGTACCCCTGAGGTCCGAAAAAAAGGTGTTTTTTGCATGCATTATACTGCAATTTGGCCGAAAAATAGGTACTTTTTTGCATTTTGGCCGAAAATTTGCCTAAAATACCTATTATATGGAGGTTTGCGCGCGGAGCGCGCGAATTTTGGGAGTTTGAGGTCGAAAAACACCCATTTTTGCTCATAAAAACCATAAATTGATGGTTGCAAGGTACCCTCCGGGGTGGTTGCAAGGTACCTACCCTTCCCCTCCATCCCCCCCCCCCAAGGGGTGGTTGCAAGGTACCTACTCCTTGGGGGGGAACAGTGTAGTGGCTGGGGGCGGGGGGGGCGCCCCCCCCCCCCCCTAAGGAGTAGGTACCTTGCAACCACCCCTTGGGGGGATGGGGGGAAGGGTAGGTACCTTGCAACCACCCCGGAGGGTACCTTGCAACCATCAATTTATGGTTTTTATAGGCAAAAATGGGTGTTTTTCGACCTCAAAACCCCAAAATTCGCGCGCTCCGCGCGCAAACCTCCATATAATAGGTGTTTTAGGCAAATTTTCGGCCAAAATGCAAAAAAGTACCTATTTTTCGGCCAAATTTGCAGTATAATGCATGTAAAAAAACACCCTTTTTTCGGACCTCAGGGGTACCTTGCAACCTTCCGGAGGCTGGGTAGGGGGGTACCTTGCAACCATCTGGATCCATCCCCCCCCAAGGGTACCTTGCAACCATTTGCCTGCCACTACACTGGGGGGGAATCAACCCCCCCAGCCACTACACTGTACTCATCAATATGTATGCATAAAAATTTTCTTCCCGGATGACCCCCCTAGCTTGACCGGTCGGTACAGTAGGTAGGTTGATTGCAGGCAGGCTTTTTTGGTGGTACAGCAGTGGGTTGATTGCAAAGGCCTGGGTATGGGATGGGTAGCTGCTACACCACTGCTTCTTTCTTCGAAACGATGACTGAAAAGATTATGCTTGTAATTATGCTTCTTTCACTTAATCTTCGTATTTATGTATTATTGAGTGGGTGTCGACGCTATAAACTAACTAACTATGACTGAAAAGATCAAGAACTAGAACTAGGAAATGTTATTGCGCGAAGCGCAAAAATTTTGAAAATTTTGATTAAAAAAATGGTAATTTCGTTCGAATTTAGGCATACCGGGCCGGACCGGGCCGGGCTGTTCGGCCCGGCCCGGCCCGGTACCCCCAAATCTCCGGCCCGGCCCGGTCGACCAAGTCCAAAATCGCGGCGCGACCCGGCCCGTGTACCGGGCCGGGCCGGCCCGTTTCCGATCTCTGGTCCCCCCCTCCCCCCAGGAACTACACTGTTGGGTATTGGGTATTGCCCCTATCAGTGCTGTGGCTACTTTTGCGGGGCGGGTAGGGTACATAGGTGAAAAAATCCGGGGCGGGTAGGGGGGTAGTGTACCTGGGATCTTGGGGGGGGGGGGGAATCCGGTTTGGGGGGGGGGAGGGGGGGAAGACTTTTCGGGGCGGGTAGGGTACAACAAAAGTTTTTTTCGCGTGCCTGTTTTTATGTACTAAAAAGTCCATATATCGCACGCAGCGCGAAATTTTTTGCACTTTTTAGGGTTTTCGGTCGAAATTTAGGCATTTTTGACCGAAAAATGGGCATTTTGGGGGTAAAAATCGGGGCGGGTAGGGTTAGGGTACCAGGGCGGGGCGGGTAGGGGGGTAGGGTACCAGAGCGGGGCGGGTCAGGGGGTAGCGTACCAGGCCGGGGCGGGTAGGGTACCATTGGGGGGGATTCCCCCCCCCCCCCAGCCACAGCACTGGTCCCCATGCCCGTGTGTGGACACTTGTTGAATGTATGACAAAAATAATAAATGTCATATTTGTCATAAATGTCACACGCATCAACAAGTGTACATTACAGCACGACTGTATTGTACGCTTGTTGACTGTATGACATTTATGACAATAATGTTTTGTGCAATCAACAAGTGTACAAAACAGCACGACCGTATTGTACACTTGTTGACTGTGTGTGACAAAAATGACATTTATGACAAATAACGCAGCATTCAGCAATTGGGTGAATTATAACAGCCAAACTGCACGAACATAACTTGGCGGAACGTGAAGAACAACCCAAAACATAGATGCGCTTTTGAAATGGAGTTTCGACCTCAGCTAGGACTGGGAGTTGGCGTACAACGTTGACGACGCGGAGATATTGATAGAATTCACACAAACGGAAACGGCATAACTGACGCGAAACTGCCGTATCCTAATTGTGTTGAGGTCTCGTTTCAGGCTTTAAATTAGGCGTGGACATGAGAAATGTGCACAGGTCTTCCTGGCTGGAGCCTAAGCCTGAATCGAAAACGGAGCCAAACGTTGAACGAAAGAGAAATCCAGAGTTGGATTCCGTTTATGCGAATTTTATCTCCCGTTAAGTTGACGCCGCTTCCTTTGACTCGCATAAGAAGGATATACTATACACTTGTTGATTGCACAGAACAAGTTTTTCATAAATGTCATACAGTCAACAAGTGTACAATACGGTCGTGATGTTTTGTACACTTGTTGATTGCACAAAACATTATTGTCATAAATGTCATACAGTCAACAAGCGTACAATACAGTCGTGCTGTAATTATGGGTGGGCACAATACCCAATACCAATACCACCCAATACCAATACCAATACCAGTGTTTGGTATTGGTATTGGGTCTAATTCTGGTATTGGGTATTGGGTATTGGTATTGAAGCTGGCCTGGTATTGGTATTGGGTATTGGTATTGGGTTTGCCCAGGTATTGGGTCAAAATCAATACCCAATACTAACCAAGAAAAACCCAATACCAAACCAACACCAAACCCAATACCAGACCAAAAACCCAATACCTAACCAATACTAAGACCAATACCCAATACCAGTGTAGTGGCAGGCAGATGGTTGCAAGGTACCCTTGGGGGGGGGATGGATCCAGATGGTTGCAAGGTACCCCCCTACCCAGCCTCCAGAAGGTTGCAAGGTACCCCTGGGGTCCGAAAAAAGGGTGTTTTTTGCATGCTTTTTTCTGCAAAATTGGCCGAAAAAATGGTACTTTTTTGCATTTTGGCCGAAAATTTGCCCAAAATAGCTATTATATGGAGGTTTGCGCGCGGAGCGCGCGATTTTTGGGGTTTTGAGGTCGAAAAACACCCATTTTTGCCTATAAAAACCATAAATTTATGGTTGCAAGGTACCCTCCGGGGTGGTTGCAAGGTACCTACCCTTCCCCCCCATCCCCCCCAAGGGGTGGTTGCAAGGTACCTACTCCTGAGGGGGGGGGAATCCCCCCCCCCCATCCCCCCCCAGCCACTACACTGCCCAATACCCAATACCAATACCAACCCAATACCCAATACTCAATACCAATACCAACCCAATACCAAACCCAATACCAGGCACTTCAGTAGTATTGATTTGGTATTGGGTATTGGTATTGGTATTGGGTCTCGCCCGGTCTTGGTATTGGGTATTGGTATTGGGTCCCCAATTCGGTATTGGTATTGGGTATTGGGCAGTGTAGTACTTGGTCAGGGTGTTGACGATAGATAGATTGGGACCCGAAATGTGTTGACGATAGATAGATGACCCAAGTCCGAAATCTGGGGGGGGGGGGTCGACCCAAACTTGTTGACGATAGATAGATGGTGGGGGGGGTCGCCAAAAATCAAGGTATAGTATAGTGCACTAAGTAGGTAATAATGTGTAAATATCAATGAAAATGTACTTAGATGTACTAAATCCGCGCGTAGCGCGCGATTTTTTGCCTATTTGGGACAAAAAATTCCGATTTTGAGCCATTTTGAGGCAAAAATACCCATTTTGGGGTCCAAATGTGTTGACGATAGATAGATTGTTATTGTTCCCAGAATTTGTTGACGATAGATAGATTTGCCCATAAGTGTTGACGATAGATAGATGAAATCAAAAAGTGTTGACGATAGATAGATGAATTTGGGGGGGGACCCCCCCACCCCCCCCCAAGTACTACCCTGGTATTGGGTATTGGTACAGGGCCGGTATTGGTATTGGGTATTGGTATTGGGTGTCAAAAGTGGTATTGTGCCCAGGCCTAGCTGTAATGTACACTTGTTGACGCATGCATTAACTGTGCTTGGTTTATTTTTGTCACACAGTCAACAAGCGTACAAAACATCCCCCCGTGTTTTGTACGGTTGTTTACAGTCAACAAGTGTCTAGTTACCCCCATGCGGTAGCCTAATAATTAGTCGCTCGTTCTATCTCTGGCTGGCCGAAAGAAGAAAAAAAGAAGCTTCTGGTCTGAACCGGGCGACCTCAATTGGCACGTTAACGCATGTTGGGAAAAGCTTGGACAGTTCCCTTGAGAGAGCGAAAAAGCAAAATTTCGATTTCGCGATAGAAGGCACGGGTTAGCTTAGGATTTGGCTTAAGTCTAAGCCTTAGCCCAATAGTAGGCCCAAGCCAAAGCCTAAGCCGACGCCTAAGAAAATGGAAAGTCAATTTTAAAACTGTCCACGCTTTCCCAAAATGCCCCGTGAGCGTGAACCCTGGTCATGTGTGTCAGTCTCAGTCTGTGTGATTAGAATCGGGCCGGGTTTGACATTGACAACCGCCCCACAGACTGCCTTTTGTGTTGTTTGATGTTGCCATGACGCACGCTAAGGATATTAGACACTATGCTTCTTCAATATTTGTGCTAAAAACGTTTGTGGTGTGCATTGGAAGTGGGGAGCAACGGGCGCGCTCTCTCAGCATGTTTGAACGTGTTTGGCCAGACTTAGACAAGGCAGGCGCCAAAACATTAAAAATCCGTTTGTGGCACAATTCGCAAACGTTGGTTGTGCCTGCCTGTCCGTTGTCTTTTGGGTTTGTTTGTGCTTTTCGGACTGAGTCGAGCTTTCCGTGAACGTGTTTGCTGCACGTGGTTCTTTATATTGTTGGAAAAAAACGAGAAAAAAAACAATTTTCGTCTTTTGAAAAAAGTTTCTGCCTTACCGTATTGTCGTAAATAGAACCCCCCCCATTAATTGACCCCCCCCCATTAATTGAACCCCCCTAAACGGCTCGAAATCAAAAATAGAACCACCCCATTGATTGACCCCCCATTAATAGAACCCCACCCCAACCTTCACCGTGCCACAGATTAGTGGTATCAGCAGTGCTGTGGCTGGGGGGGGGGGGGGGGGGGGCCCCCCCCCCCCAATGGTACCCTACCCGCCCCGGCCTGGTACGCTACCCCCCTACCCGCCCCGCTCTTGTACCCTACCCCCCTACCCGCCCCGCCCTGGTACCCTACCCGCCCCGATTTTTACCCCCAAAATGCCCATTTTTCGGTCAAAAATGCCCAAATTTCGACCGAAAACCCTAAAAAGTGCAAAAAATTTCGCGCTGCGCGCGATATATGTACTTTTTAGTACATAAAAACAGGCACGCGAAAAAACTTGTGTTGTACCCTACCCGCCCCGAAAAATCTTCCCCCCCCCCCCCCCCCCCAAACCGGATTTCCCCCCCCCCCCCCCAAAATCCCAGGTACACTACCCCCCTACCCGCCCCGATTTTTTCCACCTATGTACCCTACCCGCCCCGCAAAAGTAGCCACAGCACTGGGTATCAGTGTAGTTCCTGGTCCGGAGGGGGAACAGACGTACCCTCCACTATTTTCGGAGGGGAAACAGACGTACCTACCTGGGGGGGGGGAAGGGGGGGGGCGAGTCCCAATTTGGGGGGGACGGAAAAAAGTCATTTTTTGAGGTCGAAAAATTGGACTATTTTTGCCTTCTTTTGCGAAAAATCCCCTATAAAAAGGGTATTTTGGCGTTTTTTTGGAGGTTTCACCTAAAGTTTACCTATTTTTGGCCTAAAAATGCCTATTTTAGGCCTAAATTTGCCCATTTTAGGAAAAAAATTGGGGGAGCAGACGTACCCGGAGGGGGAACAGTGGGGCAGGCGTACCTCGGAGGGGGAACAGACCAGAGGTCGCAATCGGGCCGGCCCGACCTCGGGCCGGGCCGGGCCGAGCCGGGCCGGGCCGCGATTTTGGGTTTTTGGCTCGGGCCGGGCCGGGCCGGGCCGGAGATTTGGAGGGTCGGGCCGGGCCGGGCCGGGCACCCCGGCCCGAAGCTTCTGAAGTGACTTATTTTACTGAAAAAGTGGGGTTTTTTTGTCCAAAATACTAAAATTTCTGACGGATTCAGCATGTAAGTGATCAGTATTGTCCAGTCGTGTGGCTACCCAGGCGTGCAATCAACCTACTGTACCTCCAGAAAGGCCTGAAATCAACCTACCTACTGTACCGACCGGCCGAGCTAGGGGGGAACAAAATTTTTCATGTCCAAGTTTAGATGAAAATGTACTCTAAAACCCTCAAAATTTTTCGATTATTTGGAATGAAAAATATGGATTTTATACCATTTTGAGCCAAAAATAGCAACCTACTGTACCAGCCGTGCGGCGGCGACCTACCTACTGTACCAGGATGGCGCGTCATCTACCTACTGTACCTAACCTAGGGGGGACCCCCCAGCCACACCATTGGTATTGTCTATCTGGCGACTTTTTCATGGAAAACAATGAAAGTTCAGCAAAAAAATTGATTCAAAAATCGCAAAAATTATGAAAAAAATTGGGTTAAATAAAATCTGAGCCAAAAATTCGGGCCGGGCCGGGCCGGGCCGGGCCGGAGATTTGGGGGTTCGGGCCGGGCCGGGCCGGAGATTTGGGGGTACGGGTCGGGCCGGGCCGGGCCGGGCCGGAGATTTGGGGGCTCGGGCCGGGCCGGGCCGGCCAAACCCGGCCCGATTGCGACCTCTGGAACAGACGTACCCGAGGGGGGGGGTCCCCCCCTCCCCCCCCAGGAACTACAACTACACTGAGTGGTATGGTAGGGCTGTGTTGTTGTCTCAAACGTTGTTTAAGCTTGCGCACGCAACAGAGTACAGCTTTTTAAGCATAATTGCCGCTGTTAAAGTTTGAAAATCGCCCTAGCCAGTCATAAGAGCGTCACTGTAAGGCTTGGGGATCGCCCCCAAGTCCCACCTGTCTATTTTTGTGGAAATGAGCAGATTGTTTCACCTCCCCATGTCCGGGACCTGGGTGTCATAATTGACCAACAAAACTTAAAATTTGAGTCACACATTGGTAAAATTGTTGCCGACGCCAGTAGAATGGAAAAGACCATCCGCCGTAACTTCCACAGTCGTAATCGCGACTTCCTCCGCAAACTCTACTTGGCCTATGTTCGTCCATTACTGGAATTTTCCATGTCCATTTGGTCCCCTCCAGTGCTGTGGCTACTTTTGCGGGGCGGGTTGGGTACATAGGTGGAAAAAATCGGGGCGGGTAGGGGGGTAGTGTACCTGGGATTTTGGGGGGGGGGAAATCCGGTTTGGGGGGGGGGGCGGGGTGGGGGTAGATTTTTCGGGGCGGGTAGGGTACAAGACAAGTTTTTTCGGGTGCCTGTTTTTATATGCTATAACGTGTATATAGCGCGCGTCGCGCGCTATTTTTTGCATTTTTTAGGGTTTTCGGTCTAAATTGGGGCATTTTTGCCCTAAAAATGGGATTTTTTTGGTAAAAAATCGGGGCGGGTTGGGTACCTGGGCGGGGCGGGTAGGGTGGGTAGGGTACAAGAGCGGGGCGGGTAGGGGGGTAGCGTACCAGGCCGGGGCGGGTAGGGTACCATTGGGGGGGGACCCCCCCCCCCCCCCCCCCCCCCCCCAGCCACAGCACTGGTCCCCTCAAAATGTCACTTTGGCTAAAAACGTTGAAAAAATTCAACGTAGGTTCACTTATTATTTACCAGGCATGCAAACACTGTCTTACCAACAGCGTTTGCATGCACTAAATTTGGACCCCCTAATTTATCGCCGGACCGTGAACGATCTTGTGCTCGTGTACAAAGTCGTTCGTGGTCTCATACCTGGGGTAACCAAGGAATCATTCTTTCCATCGCGTGACACCGGCCGCCCAACCCGAGGGCACTCCCACAGTTTGTGTCGAGTTCATGGCGCGGGTCCGGACTTGTCCGGATATTGGGCTTATCGCGTTGTGGACCTCTGGAACAGGCTCCCAGAGGACGTCGTCTCCGCTGCCTCAATTGCGGCCTTTAAATCTAAACTAAACTCACGTGGTCGAGACGTAGTTTCTCGCCATATTTCAACAAAATTCTCAGCCGTCGTTGACTGATCTCCTCAGTCACTGAGTTGCTGCTTTCAGGTAATCGTCAATTTTTGTTATCGCCTGTTGTCATCTCGTGTCCGCCATTGATCACTGATTTTTCGCCTGTCGTTGCTGTTTTTGGTTGGTTTAAAATTTCTCTGGTACGTTTTGTCGTTTGTTCATTCATGATTATCATTGTGTTGCGTACACTCGTTTATTTTTCAGGTGTTTTCCGGATCTCGTTGTAGGTCTTTGCGTGAGCTTGCAAATAAAATTTGAATTTGAAAAAAATACCGAAAACAAGCCATTTTTAGGGGCATTATTAACAATGATTTTTTTCGTCGGGGGCCAAATGAAAAATATAACCCCCCCAATAATTGACCCCCCCATAAATTGAACCCCCCCAAAATGACCCCAGTGAAAAAATAGACCCCCCGGGTTCTATTTCCGACAATACGGTATTCCGAAAAGATTGCCTACCTTTTTTGGAAAGAAACCTTTGGTCACGGGTCGGCCGGACCGGATCCACGAAAAATAAAAGGAAACGTATCAGGGTCTCGGTCTCACGAGAAAGATTCTGTTTTTTAGGCCTTGGCCTTGCCTTCCTACTGGCAGGCGAAAAAGGCTTGAAGAAAGCGGTTTTTTCGTTTTTTTTCTGAAAAAAAAAACGTTTTTTACGCGCGACAACTCCAAGCTGCAGATGCATTGCATGTGTATGTTTTTGTACTTTTCTCCTGCGCCAAAAACACTTCCGTTTCGTTTGTTTGTGTTCAGCTTCAAGCTCACCAGACGACCAGTTTTCTGAGGAAATATAAGCTTCAACCGCCGAAATGACCAACAGCTCGAGCTCATTGAAATGGGAATGGGAGCAGCGCAAGAATCACTGGGTGCGATACGATGATTCGTTGGCAAATTCGTTCAATAAATCCTTCGGTACCGAGCCAAGTGAAGACGCATTCGTAAAAATCGAGGGCCATAACGGTCCGACAATGAGTTTCAATCCCAAGAAAATGGTGGTGAAAAGCGCTGACACGGGATTCGAGCGCGCTGTGCGCTGTGTGATCATCGCTGGAAAAGCCGAGGGTGATCGTGAGTTGAATATTGCTTTGTTTGTTGGTTTGGTTTTGATTTGGTTTTTTCTGTTTGAAAATAATGCGGCGCTGATTGCCATGCCACTTTTGACATTCAAACCTAACCAGTTGTAAGTTTCCAATCAGAAAGCGTGCGCATGAAGCAAAACCGACGTTTTGCAGGATTAATGTCCTTCCTTCCGATTTTACAAGTTTAGTCAACCAACAGAATGCACATTGTTGATGTTGATTGTTGATTGATTGACCACACATATGAACAATTTCTAAATCGACAAAGCATGTATCCGATTTGATAAACAAGCTACGCTTCACTAGTTTCAGTAATGAAGCAAAGATGCTTTCCATTTCCCCTGTTTCTCAGTGGGTGGGTGCCGATGCAATAAATCAATCAATATTTCCCACTTCCACAGCCCCGGCATCGCACGTCAGTTGGCAATGGCAAGACGAACAACAACAACAACGGTGGCACAGCCACGCACCAGAGCAGGTGGAATTGTTGGAGAAAGCACACCATCAAAACGCACAGGACACGAACGTGTGTCTGGTGATGAACCATCAGTCGTACACGGTTGATTTGGTGACGATGACGCAGACAAATGATGTGACTGGGGTTTCACGAAAGGTTGGCGGTCTTTTCAGTCGGTATCGATAGGATCGGACGTTATTTTAATGCGCATGCTGGTCATTTGAAGTCATTTGCGGAGTTTTGATTGAACAAAGCGGTTTACGCCCGTCGTAGGTGCATATTTGTGTCGGACGCAAAACATTTCATTGTTTTTGTTTAGCATGGCACTTGGTGTTGTTATTTACTGCACAAGCTATTGCGTTCGTTCTCTAATTACGACGTCGACAGACAACACATGCACTCGCCGTCTGACTGGCTGGGTGATGTTTCACAAGATTTCCATCCCACTTCAGATCCGACGAATCGCGAGCGAAGCCAGTACGATCGTTCGGCAGCCATCGGTGCGCAACACACGGTCTGCGTCGAGATCAACGACAACGAATGATGATGAGCCGGTTCGAGACAGGAACCCAGCCAAGCGACCGGCATCAAACCAAGAGAATCGGATCGAGGACGATGACAAAACCGAGACAAAACCGAAAGTGAAAAAGAGTCGACAACGCTCGACAGCGGGCAGTCAAGATCAGAAACCCAGCACGTCGAAAAAGTCGACCGCCTCCAGCGCCGCAGCTGCGGGTGGGGATCAAACAAAAAGTTGGTGGTGCTGGTTAAGCTTTGCAATAATCGCGCGATGAATCACAATCACAGTCACTTTGATTACCGCATCGTGTGACAAGACAGTGAGTCACATTTTCATGTGATGTGCTTCAAGTGGCGTAGGTCTGTGTTCTTGTGTGATGAAATGAGCGCTACACCAATTGAACCATTTTAGCTTATCATACACGCAAACGATGACATGGCTTTTTGAAAACGTCCACGTGTCGCAATCGAATCCGCCAATTTCTCAAATTTCCAACACCTTGAAATAATATTTTTATCTCTCAGGCGCGAAACGCAAAGTGCTGGTGAAGGGTCTGGCGCCAGTCGACAGCGACTGCACGACAAAGGTACATACAGCGCATGTGTATGTGGAGGGACACGATATTTACGATGCTATGCTCAATCAGGTTTGTGCAATTTGGATGATGGTGTTTTCTTTTCTTTTTTTCAATCTTGAAACTTCAATATTGCATACTTCACACAGACGAACATCGCACAAAACAACAATAAGTATTATTTGATGCAACTGCTCGAAGATGACAATGCCAAATCGTACAGTGTCTGGTTCAGATGGGGGCGGGTTGGATACAAGGTTGGCGGTTGTGTATCGTCAGGGTCCAGCGCCCGTTAGCTTTGTTTCATGCTTAGGCTTAGGCGTAGGCGGCTAGCCCCTATCAAATCACTCAGCGTATCCCTAAGCCTAAGCCTAACTCGAAGTGAAAGCCCAAGACTTGGACCCTAATGATAAACAACCAAGGTTGGCGTTGCTGGCTGGCTGATGTTTCAATAAACGTTCAGCGACTGTTTTAATAAATCGGAAAACACTGCGAATGTGCACAAATTTTCAGGGTCAAACCAATCTGATCGCCTGCGGTCCAAACTTGGACGAAGCCAAACGAATTTTTTGTCAGAAATTCGTCGACAAAACGCGCAATGACTGGGGCGATCGGAAGAAATTCGTGAAAACACCGGGCAAATATGACCTCGTTCATGTAAGTCCTAAGTTTTCAGACATATTTTAGGTGCAATTAGCTGCAACGTTTTCTTTGTTTGCACGTAAGGGCTCGACCAGACAGACCCAAACCCGAAAATGCAATTTTTCTATGTCCGTATTTCGGGTTTCCCGGTTTTTTTTTTGAAAACCTGAAACCCGAAATATGGACGTTGAAAAATTCACATTTCGAGTTTCCGGTTACGGGTCTATCTGGCCGAGCCCTTAGAAGCAGAAAGCTGGGTGCACTAAATTCTACCAGCTTTGAGCAGGTTATGCAGTTATGCGGAAAAATTTTGAAATGAAAAACCCGTATACAGTGGCGGTCGGTTCTTTTCCGAGCTTGTCTATTAGGGCGGGCTTAGGTTGAATCCGGAAACCGGAATCCGGAATTATTTCCGGAAAACGCATTATTTTTGCATGTAAATTCTTGCGTTTTCCTGAAATTTTTCCGGAACCGAGAAATGCTTTGCATTTTTGCATGCAAATTATTTCCGGATTCCGGATTTAACTTAAGTTCGCCCTTACGCAGCCTTTTGTTCAGCTGCGTGCACATTTCTTGTATTTGCTGATGCGGTTCTACCAATTTTGCCTAGCCAGACAAGATTATTTTGTCTGGAAACAGGTTTTTGATGTTGTGGTGGATGCACCCTCCACCCTTTCACCTCCACAAAGAAAGCGCGCGGACACCAATTTCGGTAGTGGCCTGAACTGTTTTGAAAGGTTCCCTATTTGTTCTGTAATTCTTCATCGTAATCGTATGGGGAAAATGTAGTTTCAATTTGCTGTCTTCAGATGGACTACGGCACGCAAGCTGAAGCCAACGCTGAGCCGGCACCAAAGAAAACCAAATCGGCGGAGCCGAAAAAAGAAGTGCCCGAATCAAAGTTGGATGTGCGAATTCAAGCGTTGTTGCAATTGATTTGCGACATTCGCTCGATGGAGCAAACATTGGTCGAGCTGGAGTATGACGCTGCACGGGCGCCTTTGGGTTAGATTTTCGCGTTTTTTTTCGGCTTTTTTGGTATCGAATTTGGTGATGCCGATAATGGGTCATCGAACGTTCTGAATTTGTTGAATTATAATTATTGTTATCTGCCAGCTGTTCTGATGCCCTAACGCTGCTGGGACTTCGAAAGCAGTAAATCACGAAAAGTTGATGGTTTTCAATAAATCATGTCACCTGACCAAAACATAGGCCATTGCACTTTGCTGGCATGGTTGGGATGGGATCGAGCTTGGTTGCGCCCGAGGGGGTGCACAGTGGGTTCGGCCATATCTTGCGATTTTGCGCCTTCTGTGATTTTGTGCAGCGTAAACGTTGCCTGCATGTGAGCTGTGAGAAACTTTTACGCTGGTCAAAACCACAGAAACAACAAAATCGCACGATATGGCCGAACCAATTTCGTACATCCAACAATGCCAACAAAGTATGTACCGGCCGTCATTTGTCAGAACAAGTTGGCGCCCTACTCCGCGTTTTTCTCATTTTTGGGTGGTTAGCGATGTTTCCTGACTAGGTGACTTGAAAAGTACCAAACGCCACCCAATCACATGCACTTGTACCATGAAACCTTTTCCAGGCAAACTGACCAAACAACAAGTGAAAAACGGCTACAAAGCCCTCAAACGCATCGAGCAATTGATTGAGTCGCGCAAGTATGGCTCGGAGCTGGTGCATGCCTGCAGCGACTACTACACCCGAGTGCCGCACTATTTTGGGTTGGTTTTTGTTTTCTCATTTTCAATCTTAGTTAGTTAGTTTATTGCGTCGGCACCAACTCAATAATACATAAATAAGAAGATTAAGTGAAAGAAGCATAATTACAAGACCGGGTGTGGAGTTTACGGACATGAAAATAAATACAAAACAGGGTGTGCAAGCTACGGGATGAAAAATAAATGCAAAACCAGGACAGGTAAGGGTGAGAATCATTTTCAATCTTCGTGTCCAGTGGATTGCACGCAGGTGGTCTGGTGCATTCGCACTGACGATGTCAGATGCACCGCCTGTCTATGACAAGAACACAAAACAAGCTGACTGCTGTTGTTTGTTGTGCACTGGTTCGTTGACGAATATGTTGTTGTGCATGTACAGGGTGTGGCAAAAGTTGCTTCTTAGCCTGATTGATCTGTGGGCTTCGGCGGTGGTTTCGTGCATCAAGAAATAATGTGGTTCACCTCAGAAATGTTTAACGGCTAACATAAGAATAGCAGTGGGAATGAACAAAAACGATTTGACGTCGTTATGGAACAAAGCAGAAGCACATAAGCATAATTGAGCATATAAGCTATATATTTATCAAGGTTGCTGAATGAACTGCTGACGATCGCTGGCCGTCAACCCAGTTTGATCTCACTGAATCCACATTCTCAGCCCTGTGAATATTTTTTGTACTTATTATAGAAAGCGAAATTTAAAGATCCTTTCAAAAGACAATACATTACGATCTGCACGGCGTAGATGTCGGTTCCAGACCTTAATCGTTAGCTTAGCTGCTGTCGCTAGAGCTAGTACATGCATAATGCGCTTTTCGGATCAGGCAACGCATTTGAAAAGTTTCTCACAAAGGTGTTGTCAGAGTTTACGAGATATTCACAATTCGCTCCTCATTATGTGGTCGAGCGCAGACTGCAAGCAAGCTATATGGTCGGGTCGCAGGGAGGATGATATTGCGCTATATAAATGCATAACGATACGATGCATAACTATGTATTCCGCGACTTTTCAGGCCCGGAAGTTCCGGCCCAACCTTCTCAGGCCCAGTTTTTCAGACCTAGCATATTTGACCCATTTATAGGCTCAGGCTGCAGCCGTGCCTGAATCGGCCGGGCCAGAACCTGTGCCCCGGGACTGAACCGTCGCACAATAATAACTCTGATTTCAATCTGTACAGCATGCGCCAGCCGCCACTCATCAAAACCACCGACGCGGTGGCTCGCGAGCTGGAGTTGCTTGAAACATTAGATGACATCGAAGTGGCCATTCGCACACTACAGTCGGCCGCCGGACAGTCGGACTTGAATCCAGTCGATCAGCGATATTCGGCGATGAAATGCGAACTGACGCCGATGGATAGGGAGGATGGGGACTTCAAGGTTGGCGCTGGGTGATGTTGGAAAGTTCAGGCCAGTGTGATGGCAGGGGGTCCCCCCCCGGCCTGATTGCGACCTCTGATCCCGGCTGTCCACTGCTGCATTCACTTTGATGCAGTGTAGTTCCTGGGGGGAGGGGGTCCCCCCTCGGGTACGTCTGTTCGCCCTCCATGGTACGCCTGCCCCACTGTTCCCCCTCCGGGTACGTCTGCTCCCCCAATTTTTACCTAAGATAGGCAAATTTTGGCCTAAAATAGGCATTTTTAGGCATAAAATGAGTGATTTTTAGGTCAATGTTGTCAAAAATCGCCAAAACACCCTTTTTATTGAAATTTTTTTCCAAAAGGGGCAAAAATGGGTCAAATTTTCGACCTCAAAAAATGACTTTTATCCAAGTTTGGGTCCTCCCCCCCTTCCCCCCAGGTGGGTACGTCTGTTCCCCCTCCGAAAAAAGGGGTACCGCCTGTTCCCCCTCCGGACCAGGAACTACACTGCTTTGATGAGTACGTGGTTCACCGTCTACGACGATATTGTTTCGCAGCCGCATAATACTCAATAATTCAAAAGTAATAGCCGCTGTCCACTATTATAATTCAAAATTAATTCAAAAAGAAAATATCCATATCCATAGGCCATCGAAGAGGCGCTGCTAACCACGCACGCGCCAACGCACGTGATGTACAAGATGAAATTGCGAAATGTGTACGTGGCGAAACAGTTAGATCACGAGTTTGATGAGTCGATTGATAACAGGTTGGTTGGTGGGTGATGCTTTTTCTTTGTTGTTGGTTGCTCGCTATCTGGGGATGTTTCTGCTGGTAAATCATAGATTAGTAATTTTTCTTAGCTAATAGCTAATAGTACTGTCGTCACGCCGTGCCCCCCCCCCGTTTGGTCCACTTGGCCCTTGAAGGGGGCTACCGTTTCAAAGTGGTCGAATCAACAATAACACATGAGCTTCAAACGAGCGCGAAAGTAATACATATGATTTGACGACAAAATGTGACGACATGATTGGACGGCATTGCTATACGCCTTTTTCGTTGGCTTGTTGATATATTTTGGTCCCGACAGAGAACATAAGTATGGACTGTCAGGAGATATGGCTAAATTGGAACCAATATCTGTCGATCATCATGAAAAAGATTTCACTTTCATTTAGGATCAGTGTTTGCTGTTAGTATTCAGTCTGCAAGAGTTTTCAATTAAGGCATGCGTAAATGTTTTATCACATCTCTATATTTACCCGCAAACATTTTAAGTATCAGCTATTCGCCGCCTGATTGCTTGAGCGATGAGCCGATAACTGAAACGATAATCCAACATGACCACGATTCATAGTTTCTGGCCGACTGAACCAACAAGTGCACAAACTAACCAACAAACCAAAAATATCAATATTTTTCACCAATTCCAGACTACTACTGTGGCACGGCAGTCGCACCACTAACTGGTACAGTATCCTGTCTCGCGGTTTGCAAGTGGCGCCACCCGAAGCGCCGGTTACCGGGTACATGTTTGGCAAGGGAATCTATTTTGCTGACATGGCCAGTAAATCGGCCAACTATTGCATGCCGAATCGACAGAAGAATATCGGACTGGTTACGTTGTCGGAGGTGAGATTATGCGCTATTTTCACACGGCGTTTTTTGTTGTTGTTGTTCTTTGTATTTGTTCTGTAAAGGGCGGCGTGACTGGGCATATGTGGGCTGTAGCAAGTTTGAAGGCATGCGTGCATAACAACTATGGCAAGCCAACCTCAATTTTGGGCCGCATTTGACGACAGTGTTGATGGACCAGTTTCGACTCTTGCATTGTAATAATTCTTCCTTTCATTGTGCTCGTCGAAACTAGTGATCCAAAGTGGTGTGCCATTTCTCACAAAATGTGGTCCTGGTAAATGTGACCCCCATTACCAATCACGAGCTAAAATGGAAACATCACAATGCGGTTTTTGTATGACCCAGGTGGCCCTGGGCCGGCCCAACGAACTCTACGCGGCCGACTACCACGCCGACCGTCTACCGGCCGGATGTCAGTCGACGAAGGGTCTGGGCGAAAACATTCCCGATCCAGAGGGCATGAAAATTCTGTGAGTGTTTTCTTTTCTGGGTTGCTTTGCTGTTTTTTTAGGTCAATTGGATCGATGTTTATTGGACCTCTTCTTCGAGCACCCACACTGACGATGTTTTGGTGGTAAAATGAAGGGCTTCTATGTATTTGGTAACAAGTGACTCATTCAATGAATATGATAACCCTCCCAGGTTTCGTGCGGGAAACGTTTTTTTTTCAACAGAAAAATTCGCCAGTAAATTCTTCTATGTGTTGCAGTTCGGACGGCAGCCGTCTGCCATGCGGCAAATGTGTGTCGTCAGGCATCAAGGCCAAACATTCCGGCTACACGTTGCAGTACAACGAGTACGTCGTCTACAATCCGAAACAAGTGCGAATGCGGTATTTGCTCGAAATTGAATTTCTGTTCTCCTAAGTACTTGTTTGATTGTTTCCATGTGGGATTGGTCGTGCGAGAGAGACATTGCTAATTGTTCGGCGGGTGGTCAATAATTGTAGCTTGCCTGACTAGAAATATTGAAATGATCAACAGTTAATTGATGCGGCTAATTTGTATACGTTAAATACCGCTGGTTCTTGTTGCCACGATCCACGAATGTAAAATCCAGGTCTGGCTAATGTTTCAAACAACTAATCTGCCGTTTTCGCTCGCCCATTTAGTACTAGGTTATTTTTGTACGGGTCAAGTGTTATATGCCATGCCACTGTACGGAGACCGTCGAAAATCCCGAAAAAATCCTGGCAAGAAAAGCTGTACATACCTTCGTGGCAAAAAAAAACAGCAAAACCTTGCGAAGCAAATTTGATGATGACCATCCCGTATTTGCACGCGTGTTTTGACACATCGCGAAATTATTGCATAGTAAGATACAGTTCCGGGTGCAATTCTAGGCTGAAAGTTGAAGTCGCGTGCACGCAACTTCCTAGTACTAAAACATAGGCAGCGCACGCGCGAAACTTCGCGTGCACGCGAAGTTACTTCGACTTTTGCCTATACTTTGCACTGTTTCGCGCGTGCACGCGACTTCAACTTTCAGCCTAGAATTGCACCCGGTACTGTACACGTTTATTTTTTGCTTTGATCCAGTGCACCACTTATCCCACAACACCCTTGATGTCAAAGCACAAACTCAAAAACCTTCAATCCCAATATGACCCCCACCAGAGGCATACTGTATTTATTTACATGACCCAGTCTGATGTGGTATTTGAGCCGCGCTTTGAATACATGTCTCTGTCTGCTCTTATTATGTTTAGCCTTTTAATTTCCTTCGGGGTCATTGGCTGAATATAACTTTGATTCACATTGAAAGTCACCTACTTTACCAGTAGCACCCAATTCTCTTGGATGGAAATGAAAAACAGCACCGAGCTGATTGTTGTTGTTTGGAAGAAAACGCGTCTTGTATGTAACTTACTAGAGCTCGAAATCGAAACGGTTACTTAAGTGCAAGCAAATGTGCCAATATGTTTGGTTTCACTCGGAAAGTTAACCTTCGCGATTTAACTATAGTTGGAAGATGCACGAGGTATAGTACTGTGCCGATGCTGTCTTTCATTTCCACGTGTTGTGAGTTGTGACACTTGACTCACCCTTTAACGATATGGAAGCCCGTTGTTGTGGCACGCTGATTAATTTTCCAAGGAGTCAAGGCATAAAAATAAGGTCACAGTGGCACCTGATTGCTGGCGTGTTGGCCAATTAAAAAGGCCCCAAATTGACACACCGTAACCCAAGCATTGTTGATTAAATCCGTTACTGCGAAAGACAACGCGGAATGCGGAAGTTGTGATTCAGCAAATGATCGATATTTAGTTTGCACAATGTCTCTCTCTGACTGTTTGTGCGATGTTTTTTTAACAGTGTGATAACTGCATCAGTCCACTTACCTTTTGAATGCGAATGTTTCCAGCCTTTGTTTTCGCCTAAAGATTACGTAGGTGTATTGTATTGCTGTATCGTGAGCAGAATAGCTTATCGGCAACAACTAGAATAAGATTTGGTTTTGTTTTTTGTGGTTGCGTGTTGGATATAAATATTATAGCACAGAATTCAATGTCACCATTCGCATTGCATTGCGTGTTGTTCAGTTTCATGCTTATTCATTGTGTCTTCATATTAGTGTACGCGTTTCATCAAATTTTTTTTTGTGTCAAAGGCAATCGTGTTGTTTCATCTCGCCAGTTATTGTGCATCATCGTTTTGGTTCTATTCTGTTATCACACTTCATGGTTGTGTTTTTTTGCGTGTTGTTGCGCCGAGTCAACTTTCCTGGTTTTCCTTCTGAGTAAAAAATGTCTGCAAAAACAGTTTTGTGTTCTGGACGCAAAAGAGCGGGAACATGCGCGGGTATTGAATACCCAGCTCTGGTTTAGGCTTTTTTTATCAGGCTTGGAGTTGCGTACAGACACCACAAGAGCCTATCAAACAGTAGCAGAGGCATACGGAGGCAAATTTGCCAGAGGCGTTCGCACTGACGAGCCCTGGCGCCTCGGCCTGTCTGCGAAAGCGGGACGAAACCGATTAACATTACTGCACTGTGAGGGCTTGGCGTCATTGTATCACGTGTGCACTTTGTATCCCGCACGACTTTGTCACACGTTCAGTCATTTGTATCCCGTATAAATGTGGCGGTGCCGTTGATAAAGCATGTTCGATGACGAAATGTAAAGAAGTAAAAAATAGGTTCTTATACATTTGTGATCAATGTATAACCCTGGTCTCAAGGCTGATTAAGGTTTGGAGTAGCCTCAGACAAGTCTTCCTTGCTGGAGCCTAAGCCTAAAGCTGAGATGAACACAAGGCCACAACTACATAGCCTAATGTCAGAATATAATAACTGAGTTGCTGATGTTGTTGTTGTTGCTGTTCAACGTTTTCATCACCTGGTCTGGTGTGTGAACTCTTAATCCACGTGGAGTCCCAAATAAAAAATTACACAGGATACAAAGTCGCACTTGATACAAAATCGTATGGGGCTACAAAGTATACTCTGGCAAAAATCTAGGGAGGAAGTTTTCAAACGCGTTGCCTGAACTGTAAAGCGCACGCAGCTCGCGCATCCAGCAGAGTTTCGTTGCAAATCACTACGTTAGAATTCTGTGTTGTGTTGAGTGATTGGCAGTCACGTGCAGCTGATACACCCATAATGCGCTTTACGATCAGGCAACACGATTGAAAACTTCTCTCTAGAGGGCATTGTCGGAGTTACCGCCCGCGATACAGTGGCGCGGGAGCGATGTAAGCGTTTGCTGGGTGTGTGTAACCGTGGCCGTCATACATACGTGCTCCACAGCATCCGCGGTGAAACGACCGTGGTCTCCGCAAGAAATATTAGTTTTGGAGCGGTTGGCAGACAGGGCTAAACTGTCGACCGTTATTGGATCACTGTGGAAAATTAACTCTGCCAATGAGTTCACTGCACACGTACAGTAACCGGGTAGGTATAATACCGCGTGCAATGAGACACGACGTTTACGCAGAAGTAACGATGGCGCTGGAGGCACAGAAAGCCATCGATTGGTAACATTGTCACCCACCGTATCAAGGTTTTACTGATATTCTTACTTCAAGATTTCATCACACAATTTTTGCCTATGATCAAAACGGAGCGCTGTGTTTAGCCCGTGCTTGGTATAGCCGTGTACTGTATGTAAGTCACATCATGTGATGTGATCGGTCGGATCTGTCTTGAAGACAAACAACACTGTTTCACACTGGCCGCCAAAACGTTGTTTTTATGTGACGCGACTGTAACATCACCCAGCTGGCCATGTGCTCCGATGATAGCAGTGTGTTGTGGACTGTGCGTGCACTTGTAGCCAGAGGCGTTCGCACTGACGAGCCCTGGCGCCTCGATCCTGTCTGCGGAACCAAAGCGAAACAGACCAACATTATTACACTCAATTGCACAGCACAAGTGTGTGCACTGTACATGCATTGTAAACTGTGCACACGCAAGTCAGATACTGTCTTCTGTTGGTGGGCAAAACAGACACATCACGTCATGTGTCACTCAAAACCGGCTAAGGGCGAACTTGGGCTGAACACGGAATCCGGAAATATTTCCGGTTTCCGGATGAAATTTTTATTTTTGCGTTTTCGGGAAATATTTCCGGATTTCGATTTCCGGATGAATTTTGCGGAACACGGAATTAACCTTCAACCAGATTTCAGTTCACTGTGTTTTCAAAGGAGTGCAAAACATTTCAGAGTGCTGTTTTTTCATATTTCATCCGGAAACCGCAGTCCGAAAATATTTCCGCAAAACGCAGATGCTGTTCCGCATCCGGAAATAGATCAAAGTTTTTGCATGTAAATATTTCCGGATTCCGTGTTCAACATAAAGTCCGCCCTTACAAATAGTATTGTCGTACTCAATTCAGGCCGTCATCTCTTAACGTCGACTCCTGTGCATAAATGCTCGCGCTCATTTAGGGCTGCTTGAGTCGACAATGAGAGTGGACCACTTGAGTTGACGACTGTACCATTAGCCTCACAAAACCGACGATCCAGATCCACCAAGCTTGATACCGCACAGTGTCTGTGCACCTGTTTCGGCGTTTCGCAATGGTGGCTGGCACAATCCTGTGCGCCGTTTTGTCTTGTCTCGAAGATCGCATCAAAACATGGAAACACAATAATGGTCCCGAACAGCAGCCGAAACAAAGCCGGTGGGCTGATATAAAAACAACAACAACCGTCACACAGCCTTTTTTAGGCTTCAAAGTGTCAGGTCGAACAAAGTTCCTTGGAATGCGTTACTTCCCGCCCACGGGTAGGTATGTTTGTTTATGTTTTTACGCTAAAAATAGTTGACTTGTGACATCAATGGGCGCTTCCTTTGCTAAGTTGCTGGTTTAAAAATATAAATGATGCTACAAAAACATGGCTGCAAATGTGCATATCCAGACATGCTCCACGACGCCACAACAAGTCATAGACTATCGCGAAAGATTTTACAATATTTTTGCTTTTCCAAAAAATAAGCACTGTGCTTCAGGCCGTACCAATTGTATGTGCCTACCCGTCGTAATATTGCGGCCAATTATTGCACAAAGATATTGTTGTTCGTTTGCACGGATGAGCACCAGAGTTTTCTAGGTAACCCGCTTGCCTGCCCCCCAAAGCGCCCTTCGGAGACATTTTCCCGAACAGAGCCCCATAGGCTCTTGGGTTTAATGTTTGAAACACAAACGCCGCTTTTCCACCTTTTTCGAAACGTGCCCTTGTAGTAAACTCCGGTAGTTATGTACATGTTGATCGTATATGTTCCATGATTATAGTTCCCTGGTCCCAGATCTTGGATGGAAGAGATACCATGTATAACGAGCCTTGCGCAGGGTTCTAAAGTTATAGAATCAAAATTACAAATTTGTCTCCGTGTGAAGTGAGTTTGCGACCGACGGTGTAATCAAGAGGTTACTGTAACATGACCGTAGTGTTAACGTGGGCGTACATAATCAAGTCGCACCTCTGACCCCGCGCGACAACTTGTGACAGGCTTCATCAAAGGTGCGTCAATATTGTACCGCGCGCCAGTTTGTCATGGGACACCAAAAGCCACGCGTGCAATAATCTAACACTCTAAACCAAGGATTGGACAATAAAAACAAAAATATTGAAAAAAAACACACGGTTTTGTGAGATAATTTTTTATAATGTTCTTCTTAAATTTGTTTGAGACTGGCCTGTTTCCACAACACGCATTTTGTATTTTGGGGACGAGTGCCCTGATTGTTTTTATGACAACGTGCTTCATCGCAGCAAACGAAGTCGCTCACGTGACCCATATTTTTATTTTTATTTTTAGCAATGACAATCAACAAAAACATCTTATTATTGCACGAATAACACTACTACATACGTGTATACGTCAGGATGTAGGTAAATGAAGCTCTAAACAAATCTGCACGTGCACATAATAATGCAGTATTAATAAGACCGACGAACACTGTTACCAACTGCGTCAGCTCAGAACCAATCTGCATGGACTGCACAAGAAAACAACTCACCAATAAGTACAAGTCATGTTCGACTTTGTACATGCGTCCTGTGCACTTTGCGTATTGCTTCTTGCGAAAGCCCGCAACTTTTGCAAGAGTTTGCATTCTGCAAGTTTTGTAAAAAAACGTTTTCCAACCCTAGCTCCAATGCCATACGTGGTGTCAAACGGTGCTGTGATCTGTTGTCATCATTTTTGTCATGCATAAAATGAAAATGCGTCACTTGAGTGTTGTCTTGTTTGTCATTCGACACCGAAGGCGAAATCAGCCAATGTTTGTTTTCGTTTGTAATGAAACTCGATCCTCAAATGGTACCACGTGGTCGCGGTGTCAAAAAATAGGAGCTTGTTTATGTCTACGTGACCGATAAAGGTTATCGCTTGCTCGCTTGAGCTCGTGTTGGCTATTGGACACTAGGGTTAGAGGTCGGGGGGGTACCCGACACCCGACAGCCGACACCCGACATCTGGAAGTACCCGACACCCGACACCCGACATCTCAGAAAAAAAGCCGACACCCGACACCCGACAGTTGCAAAAAAACCCGACACCCGACATCTAGTTTTTGGAAAAAACCCGACACCCGACACCTGTTTTTGGACCAAAAACAGGCAAATTTTTGCTCCTTCATACTATTAGTGCAATTTTTTGGATCAACTGACTGAATTCAAGTATTTTCACACGAAATAAACACCAAAATGTCACATTCTGCGTCATCGGAAACATTCGGTTCGAAGAAAATTTTCTCTCAAAATTCTTCTCTCAGCAAAACTGATGTTTTGAACCGTAAGTGTCGGGTGTCGGCTGTCGGGTGTCGGGTCCCAAAAAACCCGACACCCGACATTTGGGGGTACCCGACACCCGACACCCGACACCTACACTTTTTTGGCACCCGACACCCGACACCCGACAGCCGACACCCGACATCTCTCTAACCCTATTGGACACCAGCCAAAATATAGTTTGAAAAAATTGTTCTTTGCCTTGAGAAAAACATACAGTTCAAACACAACGCTGTGACCGGGTGTCTCAAAAGTAGCCAGTACCGTTTTCGCTGTAGCAAACAAAATATACCTCTCATTTATGTATAGTTGATTTATTGCACATTCAAATCGCATGCGATTTTGCGTGTAACTGAAGGAATCAAATCAATCCTATGCGCATAGTTTTCTGATTTCTCTCGCACGGTTTTTACAGTCCTCTCAGAGTTCGTGTTTAGACCCTCACAGTTAAAGATTTTACGAGGTGTCATCAACAAGTACGTGTTTCGACCAGCACAATTAGCCATCCAGCAGGAACAACTTTTAACCTGGTCAAACTTTAAACTATCATTAAATCTTGAAACGTCCTTGAATCAAAAAACACCGTCAATTATGAACCCCACTGGAAACATCTGCGCATTGAATATGTAATCAATCTAAAAGCTAGTCACACGTTGAATTGCATGAGGATTTCGAATGGGCTGCAGTTCACAGCTGGCTGCTTCGTAATAAGACCACAAACGTCACAAGGGTAATTATGAGACACGCTAAAGTTTGCTGTCTCAAAGATCCGAACCGGTAACCAAATGTCAATTTGTCACGTGCTACGTTATCACAGAGGGTGCGCAAAACTAAGTAGTGGTGGTGGGGGTGTATTTGTCATTTGAAACCCAAAACATCGTCCATGCTTTGAGTTTCATTAAATTTCAAAGTTCATCATGCGGTGCAAAAATTTCGTAAAGTTTTTTTTTTTAAATGTTCAGGATATATGTCGTCATCAAACTTGCTTGGCAAATGGTCTGGTCTGGTGATCGGTGCCGGCAGCGTACGGTATGTAGCCGACACCCGACACCGACACCCGTCAGTTGAGACATGCCGACACCCGACATTAAGAGGTGTCGGCCGACACCCGACACTAAATAAATCAATGCATGACCTGCATAATCTGCTGCAAAAATTGATAAAAAATCGTCCAGAATAGCGTTAGTTGAAATGTAGCGCTGCCAATAACAGTGCTGCAGTAAGCTATCCGCGTGCGGCACGACACGCGCGAAGCGCGAAAATTTTTAAAAGGCCGGAAGTAAAAGTTGCAAAATTCGCCGTTTTCTGTAAATAATTAAAGATATCAGGTGTCGGCAAGTGTCGGGTGCAAAAATATGCCGACAGCCGACAGTGCCCCCAAAAAGGTGCCGATCTCCGACACCGATCCCCAGGCTCGGGTCTGGATAGATCAGGTTTGAGGAGATATTACCGTACTCCCTTGATTGACGTATACCTTCTTTCTTTTACTTCGTGCAAAACACAGTTTGACCAGTCACACTAATCTTGACCAGTGTAAAAATTGTTCCCAAAAGATTTACGCTGGTCAAAATCAGTGTAGCCAACAGAAAATCTCGAAGTAGGTTGTCTCAATAAGTGAGCCAATCCTACTGTGGTGTGGTCAAATATTATCGTCAGTTCAAGCAGCCACGAGCGCGAGAAACAATGCATTGAGTTGACGTCAGGTTTTTTCTTACCGGCACCGCTGTGGGCGTTAGGCAGTTATGTTTGTACAGTTGCATCTTTATTGGCGCCAACACTTTTCAACGTCAAATGCCGTTGTATAGTGTATAAACGGGTTCTTTATTCCCTCATCCATATATCCATCCAACGATGAAGCCTATATATCCCATCCTCAGTTATTGTTCACTGTCATTATTCTTTCCGAATTCTGAGCAATTGTTGATCCATCTATAATTGCACGGCACAACTATAACTGAGCGTGTGTAGCGTAATCGGAGCTAGCACGGTAATGCAAGCGAGATATGGTTCATTCCTTATATTGCGCGAGCTGAAATCTTCGACGTTCCGCCATTTGGACAAAACTTGACGTTAGGGAACTCAATTCTGGACAGGACATTTTGCGCTGCGCTGCAAGTTTACAGTGCTCTTCACGTGACCAACAACGGCTCTTGTGTTCCTTCATGGGATTGTTAAAAAACAGTTTTGAAGGCTTCTATCATAATTTTTCTTTCAAACTCAGTGGCATTGAGTATACTCAGAAGTACCAAAATCGCGCTTTATGCTCCTCGCACGCAACATTCACTCAATCGTGTTGCATGCCCGTTGCCCTTTGTTACCACCTTGGCAAGGCAGGGCACGCGAGGAAGTGTCCCAGTTTGACAGAAGACACGGAGAAAAGTCCAGATACGGTAGTGGAGACGAGGAAAAGTCGCAGCGCGAGGAGAATCTGGCTTCGCGCCAGGAACTTTCCCACGCGAGGAACTGACACAGGCGAGGAAAAGTCGCAGCGCGAGGAACTGTCCCCGGAACCGCCCACCCCCCCCCCCCCTCCAACGCCCCTGTAACGATACCTGGTGTCTGATGTATGTACGTGCACATTAGCTTGCGTGATGCTTATCCGATATTTTCGAGTCAAGGTATACAGGTGAAGTTTACCACCAACTGTGATGTGCTACATACGTGATAATAATAGTACCGCATTTTAAGTTATTTACTGCTCATTGTACCCACGTTAAAAATGTTGTATAAAAAGCCCACGCCTGGCTAATATCTAATATACATAGCACAGACTTTAAGAATGTTTATTTTCGTTTTTTTGTTTCTCACTGTGCTTTGCTTTATTTTCCTACTAATGTACAATTTAATCACTATTGGTCCTTCAAATACATAGTATGGCAGAGTTAGGTATGTATGAATTGATATTCTACCTGATGGAAGTTGTGCCGCACCCAGGCACACTACGCCAGAAGTGTAAGTACTATGTACATAACTGACAGTGACATCGAGCCCAACCTTGACCCGAAACCGAAAAGCTCGTCGGTTTTGCGTTACAATTTCTTTGTGCAAATAAAAGTAAGGAACTGATAAAGAACGCCCTTCAAAATATATCGAAACGTAATCGGGCCTTGGAAACAAGCCGTTTTTTTCCGTCCTTTTCGTGAATAACAATTTTTATTCGTCCGCCAGTGTAGGCAGCGCGCGTATGGTCAACGCAGCCAGACCAAACTTGCCCCAACATAAATGCTAAGTCGTCAACTCAACAGACCCTGAGTTAGCCAGAGAAATCATTCCGCAGGTATGTATACAGTACACTCGTCGTCAGGGTTGGGCAAAAAAAACGACGGCGTTTTTTCTTAAAAAAACGACGTTTTTTTTAAAAAAAAACGCCTGGGTCGTTTTTCGTTTTTTTTTAAATCCTGAATTTCCTTGATTTTCCCTGATTTTTCAAGGAAAGTACCCTGATTTTCAAGGAAAATCAACTTTTTGTCCCATTTTTTTCAAAAAATGTTCGACCAATTTTTACTTTGTCGAGATACGTCGATATACGGAGTTTGACTTTCAGTGATGACCCCGGCCAAAGTTGGTCCCATGATGCGGGTCTGATATGGGATCTTAACAACTCGCTAGAAATGGGTTGAAACCCGTTTATTTTGCCTCAGAACACATAGAATTACTTCATTTAACCACGTTTTCTCCCCAACATGAGCGTTTTCCAATTTTTTGGGGGCATATTTTGGTCATCTGGGCGTTTTAAAAAAACGTTTTTTTTTAAAAAACGATTTTTTGAAAAAAAAAACGTTTTTTGCCCAACCCTGCTCGTCGTGAGTTAAAGACCTCAGTTGACGAACTGAGTTGACCAGTTGAATATATAGGTCTAGTTTGGGGCAATAGTCGCTTTCAGAGCCCGCTGTTTTGCCCTAGTGTGCGTTTCGAATACGCTGGCCTTCAATCTACCGTAACTTGGCCTCGACAACTTTTGAGTGTTATGTTGTTTGTGGACTGGAAGTCTGCTGGCCAGCGCAACGTGTAGCGTGTGGCGTGCAAAGCAGTGTGTTTCTGTATAAGTGCAACTTTGAGCCGCAGCCAGACCGCGTTCCCGTAGCTCAGTTGGTAGAGCAACTGGCTGTCCAGGCCTGGTGGCTGGAAGGTCGGAGGTTCGAGTCCTTCCGGGAGCATACGTTTGGTGTGGCGGTTCAGAGTTCACATATTACCAACGTTATGACGCGGACCTACAGTATCCAGTAACGAGTAGGCTGCTACCATATACAGTAGTTTGAGTCAGCAGGTCATGAATGAAACCATTCTAACGCAGCTGATTGCGTCATTTGTCACCATTATTATATTCTATGGATACCGTAATTCTACTTACGGATTATACGTGTTTCTGTGTGGTGCGCAGATACCGGAAAATTCCAAGTAAGCCCCCTAAAATGAGGCATTCATCTATGGCTGGAGTCTTCGAAATATAGTGTAAAAACGGTTGGGAGTAAAGGTTTGTGTAAAAGGGCTTGGTGTAAAGCTTTTAAACATTCCACGTTAACAGCACACAATGGGCCATGTTTACACCGAGCTTTACACACAACTCGTATGTACACCGTTTCGAAAATTCCGCCGTTTGGACATTTTCAGCAATGTTCATATCGGACGGTGCCAAATACGTAAGTCCTCCGAATAATTCCCCAGTGGGGGTTTAGGCGCGCCCATGTAGGTAGGCCAGGGCCAAATCCCGATGTCCCCCTGGAAAAAAATTTCCGGAACACGAAAATAACGCAGGCATGCAAACGGAGCTTTTCGAGTGATGATGGCAAAAAACAGCGTGTTGCAGTCAAAAGTCTGTGTGTTGACGCGAACAGCAATAATGTCCAAAAAAATATGTCCATGTTCCGTGAAAATAAAAAGTCACGGAACACGGAAATGAGTGAAATAATTTTGTATGGGAATGATTGCCGTGTTCCGTGTTTAACCTATGTACAGTAAGTCCGCCATAAAGTAATTGGAATCGAGGCGCCCTGCTCCCAAATGAAGCAAAACGAACTTTTCGCTGTAGATGGCTCAGTTTTGCGTTAAGCGAAAACGGATATTTTTGGTGATATCTTTTTTGGCAGCACCGTATCACAACTCTTATACACTATGGTTCGGAACCCCTTTAGATTTCTGAATTTCTGGAATGGCGCAAAGCTGTTGAGCGTAATTTTGGTACTTGGCGCTCCATATCCTCAGCCGCTCAGGGGGTACGATACCTACTTCGAGAAGTCACAAAAAGAAAAAAAGGAACCCTAAATCACACGATTTTCGCGCGCTTCTACTGCTTTGACTTGACTGACACGATGCATGGTTTAATGAGCGCTGGATAAAAACGATACGCTTCATGAATGGAACAAGCACTGCAAAAAATGATTGCGTCTAGGTTACCCCTAGATTCAGACCGGCTACACCCACGTGTATATCTCGTTCACAAAACATCTGACGTACATACATAGGTCAGTCACCCGGGAGATTGAAAAAAGTTTTTTTACTCTCGTTTCGCGATATGCCCACGCGCGAGCTGCACAATAAAAATGCTATTCGTTTCGTTTTTTTCAGCTGGTAGTCACTTATCACATCATCCAATTATGACAGATGAGCGGATTTCGAACGCTTTGTGGGTGACAATTGCAATAAATAGCCCCAAATTGCCAAAATTTCTGATAATTGCGCATGCTCTTGCCATTTTTTCAAATCCGTTGAGGCATGCGGCCATGCTGACGCTTGAGAACCATCTGATACTGTTGTTTGCGTATTGTACCATTACATTGGATTGTATTACACATGGTTCGTTCCTTGTGATTTCTGCCAGACTTTCACAACTGTTCCAACACACACGAAAAGCATTTTAGGTTTTGGTTCGCTCTTGCGGTGATTACAAATCAAGATCCATCACATTACGGTATTTTTCCCAAGGCTTGACAAAAATGTCAATTAAATGTCCACTTGCGTCCGTTTAAAGCAGCAGTGATGAAGGCTGTCGGTATTACTGGCTTTCATTGTTACAAAAATCTTCAGACATTTAAGTTCGTACATACATATGTACGCTATTTCTGAACACGGAAACAATGCCTCTTTGAGCACGTGGTATGAAACAAAAAAACCGGATTTTCGCATTTTTCCGATTAGAGCTCTCTGGTTATTACTCTGATTTGCGTCATGGCAATAAATTTGCTGCGTATGCCTGCTCAGACAAAGCAGTCCAGAGGCGAATAAACAGTTATCTTTCGCCAGAGACAGCCTCCCACCCAGACATCTTCAATGAGCTGTGCGATCTGATTATGCTCTTGTGGGGTTTTTAACCCTGTTTGTAACATCGGACTGGATCTGACGACATTTTGTGTATTTGCACAAAGCCAGCTCGTGTGTCTTTTTGGGGTCACGTGGCCACCTGGTGCACTTGCACTGACGATGACCTGGTGCACCGCCCGTCTGCTAAAGCAGGTCGAAACGGGCAACCAAAAAGCACATTGCTGTACAATATTACTGTATGTTACCATGACTTTCTGGGTATACTACTTTTTCAATAATATACGTGTATTGGTAGCACAATGGCTATATAAGAATTCATCAAAATCAATCCTGATTTTCACGTTCAGTCACTCTTAACTACTGTGCTATTTGTGATTCTCACAAAACATTTTCAGCTGAAAATAATCTAGCAGATCAACCACGTTGCCGCAGGTCTGAAGCATTCTCTTTACTACGTGTTTTGTGTGCGATCACGCAACGCAACGTCATTGCCCCGTCACTGTCCCTCTTTACGATTCAGGAAAAAAAGTTGACCAATTCTTATAAAGTCATTGTGCGACCAATATCTTGAAGCAATTTTTTCTGTTATGGTAAATTTCTAATTTCGTTGCCTCATACATTTTCACAGACGCAGGGCAACTCCCGTTCGAAGTCGAGGTAAGCAACAAGCTCAACACACAGTCAACAAGCCATGCAGCTGGCTCGTGTTGCGTTTCGAATGTTTCAGTCACACAAGCTGTGTGTGTCGCTGTGTGGCTGGTTGTCTGCCCCGACTTCGAACGGGAGTTTTCCTGCATCTGTAAAAATGCATGAGGCAGCGAAATTAGAAACTTATATACTGGGTCGAGAGGTGTGAAGCGGGAAAGGACAAAATCGTTATTAAGGACACTACAGTGTTTAGGCTTAGACTTGGCTTAGGCCTACTGTAGGCATGGGCTTAGGCTTACAGGCATTTGTACCATCGCATAAACATGTTTTTTTTTGAACAACTGGCTGTTTATGTCACCCTCCAAAATCAGATCTCAATCTGTACAGACCAGCTGTGTGAACGCGGGGGCGGATGTTTTTCTGCAGCTTGGATTTCTAAACGGTACCGTTCGCGGTAATTCATCAGGTATACCTTTGTATAGTTAGGTACATACTTACTGTACGTACAAATGTACCTGTTTGACAACAGGTCAAGCACATGCCATAAATATAGAGCCAATCCGACACGTTTGTTTGCGCTGTTGCGCTTGTTACGTCACCGTCTGTGTTCTGTGTTTGCATATTTTGACACACTAGTGTCAAATCAGTCGTGTGACGCCACAGTTCCTGATCTTAGTTTCCCAAAATAATTTCAACCATCGAATCCATGCAGGGCTTCCTATTCCACAGTTGACACTTTTGTGCCATCTCGGGTTGGGTTTGACTTGAGTTTACTTTCACTTGGCATTGTCTCCGAATCCGAGCTACAGTATATCGGAGTTTCTAAACCCGCCACAAACGGCGCCCTCGTGGGCTTTGCATGGAAAATTTCCCACTTAAGGCCCACTTTTCTGGGTCTGTAATCACATTTTTTGACTCCGGCAGAGTGCATGCCGCTTACCCACTGTAATTATGTATGTGTACGTGTCTATGTTGACTGTTGACACTTAGAACACAAGAAGTCTCAAGTGTTTACCCTTACCGTGCCAAGCACTTGGGAACCTCCACAACATCCGGTGGGAGCTTGATAACAAGCGCCACGGGGATCCTAAAACTTCTTGAACCTAGGTACCATTACCTGCCCACACGTATAGGTATAAGTATAATGTACCTGCTCATAGCTCACATGTTGTATTTAAGTTGCACTTAAAAGTGCTTTTCGACAGAAGCCCGCACCTAGTATATTATAGTTCAGATCACGAAACGGTAAATACATTACATTGTACGTACCATATTAGGTTTGGTGTATCCAGCTCCTTCTCGAACCGCTGCGTGGGTTTTTCTTTTCCCTGGTGAAACTCGTTTGAATCACTGGAAATTCGCATTTGTTTTCTCACACACACGTTTTTCCTACTGTTTTCTTTTTCATAAAAGATGGGTGTGACATAGCACGTATGTATAGTCCAACCACGAGTTCATGAGACGCCTTTTTGGAAGTTGGCTTGTGCGGATCCAATAATGTTCCGGCTCCAAGAATTTCGGATACGAAAAAAATTTGGTAAAAACACGTTCGCCACCTCGGTGCATAAATTCCCTTTTGACTCCCAAAACATTTTTGTGCTGAACTATACGTTGCTGTTCGCGTAAGCACGCAACAAATTGAGATCAGTCAGCTGGAACTTGTCATCATCTCACTCAGCCCAATCTCTTTCTTTTGCTTTTCGAAACACGTGTAACCGGAACATTTTGTAATCTGGCCAAGAAAGCTTTAAAAAAGTCGTCTCATGAGCTCGTGGCTGGACTATACATACATAGGCGGTGCCGGCTACAGTACTCCCGTGCTTATAAATGCCCACCAGTAACCCCAGAGAGGCGGTTTTGTGTTATGTGTGGCTCAGTGGCGGATCCAACTTTCGGCCAAGGAGGGGACCAAATCCAAAAATCATTTTTATCTGTGCATGTTTGATTTTTCAAAAATCGTTTTTATCCAGGGCTTGTTTATAATAGGGCGATTTTAAGCTAAATGCCACACTGAGCATGCGCGCGTAGTGCGCGAAATTTTTGCACTTCTTGCACGCGCGACGGCCAGATTTCAATGATATACTGTAGGTGTACATAATACATAGGTACATATAATATGACGCGCGAAGCGCGCGATTTTTGGACTTTTCAAGTACATTAGAGTGAAAATCCTGCGATTTAGGGCTGCCTTTTCCTTTTTTTCGCCGCCGCCTAGGTCCCTATGCCCTCTGGATCCGCCAGTGGTGTGGCTCCATTTGATGCTTAATTGGACTCTGCTCCAGTTAGCGTTGTGAATTAACCGGGACTGGTTGTTCCCACGGTATTCACGTGTCGGAACGACGATATTGAAATGAATCGGCTGGCATATGTTGATAGCCACATGGGCATATTTATGCATTTACAGGCATACTTACATGTATGTACTGTATGTATACAGTTTTCTTGAGTTCAAGGCATGCATGCGCAATACATTATCAATGTGTGTATGTACAGAGGTGTCAATATCGAGCTTGCAGCCGTGCACACCAGGCCGACTTCTAAACTACGGCAGTGTCGGCCGACACGGTCCGCGTTGTCACCTCGATCTCGTTCATAGCGTTTTATGTATATGTAATGGAAAACGTCACGGATTACCCCAGGGTTGGGCAAAAAAAGGTTTTTGAAAAAAATTTTTTTAAAAAAAATTTTTTTTTTAAATTTTTCGGGGGAACAAAATGTTCTAAAACGTCCAAAAATGGCCTTTTTGGGGGTTATTTTTTGTCATTTTTTCTCAAGGGTCGAAAAATTTTCTTCACAAAATCACTTTTGGGGCATGTATTTGGTATCTAAGATGCCCCAAATGATGTTATTATACCTTCCCGTGATACATGAGACACAGTATGCATGCACTGTACATGGTACTTTGATGTCATACCCCATCGGGTCCGTCATACAGTATACGACTGATTCAGCGACCCGACAAGTATTTCTGCAGCTTATATTCTCAATTCTGTATGGTTTATGAGTGAATCTTGCTTATTCGACCACAAACTGTTGTGTCTGATACCACAGAGCAGCAATCATAGGTCCATAACAAGCACAGACTGTTGGATCGCATCGAAATGGCGTAAACACCCTTCATAAGTGATGCAAACCAAGTCACAAAAGTGACTTGTCAATTAAAGTTGCATTTTTTCGCGATTTTGCGCGTTTTTTAGGCAAATTTGGTAAAATTTCCCCGAATCTGAGACTTTTAAAAAAAAATTTTGTTTTTAAAAAAAAATTTTTTTTTTAAAAAAAACTTGTCTAAAAAAATTTTTTTCCAACCCGATTACCCGGCCATTAGGAAGGTCAAAAATTGTTTTGTGCCAAAAATAACCGTCCAACAACGAAAAAACGTGTCGTGTCGTATTCGGGTGGGCTTGGTCGGGGGTGGTTTTCACCATAAAAACTTTTTAATATACGTTCATCCGTGAAACCTCGGCCATCTGCAAAACACACGCGTGGGTACTGTATGTGTGTGTAGCCAGTGCGCTGCTTCTCAATCTCAATAGTGTGTGATGAGCAAAAATACACATAGGAACTCAACCTTCGCTCCCGACCATCTCTGCGATCTGGCACGTGTATATATGTATAAATATATACGTAATAATGCCATGATGATCTGCAGCATCATAAATCCAATAAAGATCGCATAACATTATCCGAAGGTCATCGGTCCAATTACTCATCTGAGGTGTCAAAGTTATTGTAGAAACAAAGATCATACTGTAGCTGAACTAAAGGTTTCCTTTGTCTTCCGCGAACCATGATATAGGATCCCAGACATTTGCGATAAAGCCGCAGTTGCACTTGTAATACCATCCTAGCGTGCAATCTCAAAGCGGTATTGAAAATGTTGATGCCAAATGCAGGCGTTCAAAAAATTTGTCATCCACGATTTTGCTGCTTGTTCGATTCAGGTTGATGAATGCTGCCAGACACAGTCATTTAGACAAAGAGCTGTGTTTGACAGATGTCAGTCATCGGGTGAAATTTTCGAAACGGTGTAAAGGTCAGTTGGGCGTAAATTTCGGTGTAAAGTTCGGTCGAAAGCTCGGTCGGCGCAGCTCGGTGTAAACGTGAAACATTGCCTGTTATTAACGTGGAATGTTTCAAGTTTACACCGAGGTCTATCACACTGCGCTGTCGACCGAGCTTTCCACCGACCTTTACACCCAACTGACCTTTACCCGTTTCGAAAATATCACCCATAGCAACAATGTATGTAGGTCATGATCGGTCTATGTATACATGCGGTGGTACCCGTGTGCCAATAGAGTGCACGTCTCAAACTTTGTGTATAACTGTGTTTTCTCAATGAACGCTCCCGCTCGCTTCGACCAATAAGTTCCTCGTCCATACTTACATATGTATAGCTGCATATGACATCTGTGTCATGAGCAGTCCAAAATTCATGGTTCCTGCCACGGTGGGCACCTATAAATAGTACACGCCTCGAAGGAAGGGTCATAATAATACATATGTTCCTAAAGATTTCTACATTCTCGTGAGGGAGTTATTAACTCCCGCGAGAGAATGTAGCAACCCTTGCGAACAACACCATAGCAAATACAACCCAGTGACTCAAGCAGAACTCTTACAAAAGCACCTGTACATTTGACCTTACAGTATAATAATGCACACCACTGCGGTTGCCTGGACTTTTGGTCAGCAAATAACCGCGCGCACGAAACTGTAAGGCTTCACGCAATCACGCGTTACCGTAAATTCCTTTCTGCATCATTAAGCGAAATCAAACTTGCTGGCCGGTCCGATCCAGCCTGGTTTGCTTGCCTTGCCCATGTGAACTCTGAACCACCACACCAAACGTATGCTCCCGGAAGGACTGGAACCTCCGACCTCCCAGCCCCCAGGCCTGGACAGCCAGTTGCTCTACGTTCGTTCGTTATACGCCTCGACGCGTATGGGTGTGTATCTATTCGCCAGACCACACCCATACGCGACTTTATGCGTTAAACTTATATTTCGAGATTTACAAATGCCCCCTGTACGTTCGATTTACCATGAATAAGATGTTCTCAGACAGCAGCAAATGAACGACCTTCGAGATTAGTCGAAATTATAGTGGCGTCGGTAAACATCTGGAAATGTCCACAATTCAAGGAATCAATTGGGCAAGGCATAGGACTGAACCGGACTGGTCACCAAACTTGATTTAACCCTATATGGCTGCTGCAAGGGCGGATCTAGCGGGGGACGCAGGGGTCATGCCCCCCTTTTGGCCATTTGGCCTTGAAGGGGTGGCACCGTTTCGGATGGAAGAAGGAAAAAGGACCCCTAAATCGCAGGATTTCACACTCTGATACAGTCAAAAGTCAAAAAATCGCGCCCTTCGCTCTTCAGATTATTTTAAATTACAAATTTTGAAGTCGTTTTTGCAGTCCCAGGTGTTTGGCAGCGCTCCAATTGAAAAAAGCATCAATCGCGCAAATTTTACGGTAAAAAAGGGTGTCATGCCATGTTGTGCATACCCACCTCACAGGAAAGTTTCTGTAACGTGGCGATTCGCTTTATCATGCGAGCATACGGTAACAAGACACGCAAAAGACACCGACGCGTTCACATTTGTATATTTCTGAATGGAGATTGGGATCCCGGGGATACCCGACACCAGACACACAAACCGTAAAAAACCGACATCCGACACCCCGACATCAGAAAAGGAAAACCCGACACCCGACAGTTCAAAAAGTATCTGACACCCGACATCGTATTTTTGAACGCAGACAGGAAAAACTTTGCTCGTTTGCCACATGAATAAAAATTACTTGCTCTGCTCAATTTCTCTCAACCAAGTTAGGCAGCGAAATGGCCACCACGCACGACCAATGCTTTCCAGTCCTTGATGGAGCATCTGGGTTTGAAGAAACATTTTGAAGAACATGTTTCTCTGAACAACGTTGATGCGTTGAATAGTGACTGTCATGTGTCGGATGTCGGGTCCAAAAAACAGGACACCCGACATCTGACGGCACCCGACACCCGACATTGCCCGATACCTATTTCTACATTCTAGGGCATCCGTAAAATATATGCAGCCCTACAATTTCCATTTATCCGTCATTTACCAAAAGTTTCCAAATGAATCAGCGGTGCGCTCTGGAAGCCAGACCATAAAAGTAATTTCCAGAATGACATTAACACACGCCTCCAGAAGTTCAAGCACAGCGAGAAGTTCAACTCATGGCTTCCAACGCAAATATAAAGTTTTTCCCGCTGAAGGTTTCGGTCTAGTACAGCACTATTCTGCACGGGTCTCAGTTTTGGTACATAATACTTGTATGTATATCATGTATTGGTGGCACAATGACCATGTAAGAATTTATCAAATCAACCCTGATTTTATATCGGTCTAAGACTGCAAAGCATGGCTGGTTTGCCTATAGCAATATCAGTGAGGCCATGTCAATTTTGAAAGAAATTAGCATTATGTAGATTGTATTTGGAAAACGAGACCAACTTCCAGCAATCGGCGGATTGCGAGCCGATTTTCGTCTCGTCGTCGGAAAATACACAAAATTTTTCTCGATCTCGAGTGCGCATGTTTTCTATCGCTTCGAACAAGTTTTCAAAAAAAATGAAACGTTTTTGTAAGTTATGTAATACATACAATTTTTATGAACTGCCGGCTATTTACAAACATTTTTCGTGACCCTAACTCGGTGGCAGGTAATTTTCTCCATTTCCAAAAGACTCCATCTCCATTTCCATGTCTCGCAGTCTATACCGGCATCAGAGCAGTGTTCTCGAAAATATGCACAGAGGTATTGTACTGTACATACTGCTGCTGGTGGGGGTATTTTGGAGGCAAATTTAGCAGAGGCGTTCGCACTGACGAGCCCTGGCACCTCGGTCTGTCTGCCAAAGCAGGGTGAAACAGACCAACATTACTGCACTGTGTACTATATGTATTGGTCGCACAATGACTTTATAAGAATTGGTCAAATTTTTTTCCTGAATCGTAAAGCGGAACAGTGACGGGGCAGTGACGTTGCGTTGCGGGATCGCACACAAAACACGTTGTAAAGAGAATGTTTCAGACCTGCGGCAACGTGGTTGATCTGCCATTTTATTTTCAGCTGAAAATGTTTTGCGAGAATTACAAATAGTACAGTGGTTAAGCGTGGGTATATCGGCAGCTAATCTTGGTCATACTTTGCGAGTGTTGCACATGACTGATTGGAACCACACAGTTTGATATTCATGTAGAGCACTTGTTTGTACAAGGACCTGCCACACAAGGACCAATGCCACCTGCCATAAAAGGACAGAACGACCAAGGGCGGATCCAGGGGGCACAGGGGCCATGCCCCCCTTTGGTCCATTTGGCCCCTTACGGGGGTGGGGCCAAAGTTTCGGAAGAAAGAAGGAAAAAGGACCCCAAAATCGCAGGATTTTCACTCTGATACACTTCAAAAGTCCAAAAATCGCTCGCTTCGCGCATCAGATACACTCATTTTCAGTGAAATTTGGCTTTCGCGCGTAAATTTTGTGTAATATTTGGTATGAATAGTGCGAAATTCTAGACAAGCACTGCATAAAAATGACTTTTCAAAAATGGAACAAGCAATAGATAAAAATGACTTTTCGGATCTGGCCCTCCCTTGGCCAAAAGCTGGATCCGCCACTGAGAAAGATGCGCCGTTTGCATCTTGTAGTTGGCCATGATGGCATACTGTTTATAGCGACGTGCAACGCGCCGCATGCGGACTTTTTCGGGGGCATTTTTTTGGTCACACGGCATTTTAGGTCCATGAAATAGTGCCCGGTCGATTTCGTGCCCAGATTAGACGGACCCTTCTTCTTGGACCCAACCATATGTATTTCCAGCGCATGATCCCTAACCTAGTGTAACTATCTATACAGAACCTTTTTGACCACCCTACATTTTAAGCTCAGGGGCCGCTGACTTATTTTAATCTTTCTTGTCAGCTATATTTATTGGTCAGGTGCATGAGAGCCCAGATATTTTCGTTTTCATATCCTGTTTGTCAATATGGTTTCGAAGTCGTTTTGTCGAAAATGCGAACATGAGCATCAACCGTCCGTAGCTCTATTGCATTTACTCTTGATGTTACGGAGAAAGCAAACTGACACAACTGACTAGTACATGAAAGATTACACAATATAAGCTGGGTTAGCAGTGCGCACACATATTCCAATCTATCATGCAACACAAGTCAAAACATCACATGACTGCCTGGTTGTTCCGAAGTTACAGTTAGTGGATCTCATCCGCTACACTCCCGCCCGAATAGAATGTCATGCCTCACCCGTGTGGGGCAAGCCGTATCAAAAGCACAAATGATGTGAACTCAATATAAAGTACATGCTCAATATAACAGTAATTAAGTTTGTTATTTCAAAGGCTCAATATTTCCGTGAATCACGATTGTCCCAACCAGCTAGTGTCCGCCGGGCCGTGCCCCGATTCCGACAAAGGGCAAAACGGCTTCGCCTTGAGAATCAACAGGTTCGTTCATCGATGCAGCAGTTGTCCTCCGAACCATCGTTGTGACCGCTCACAGACGACAGCATGCGGCGATTGAGATTGACCGATGTTCTGATGCAGGCTTGTGTATGAAACCTGTGGGGATGTTCTTGTGCCACAGGAGTCGCTCATCAAGAAGGCGATGCACAGTTCGCTCGAAGCAAGGCTTGAAAAACGACGCAATGAACGTGATGTGAATCCGAATCGAGAGGTCAAGGCGCCACGAGTCGAAGTCGTTGGAGCGAACAAAGCGAAATCGGTCGGTCATGATATCGTATTCGATGTTGATGATGACGAATTGTGCTACGAGTACGAGTCGGTCGAGGCGTATTCCGCTGATCAACAACAGGCGAGCGGTTCGGTCAAACAAAGCGGTCCGGTCGATGGACCCGACGTGGGCATCGTCGGCGATTCAACGGTTGACATCGACGGTTGGTTCGACAAGCGGCTGGTCAATTCTGATGTGTACGTACGAGGTCGTAGAGGCCTCAAGTTCAATTGGTTCTTTGCCCACAACGGTCACAAATTGGCGAAAACGGCCTGTACCAAGAAGGCGTTGCTGATCGTGTCTGGCGCCTGCGATGTGGTCGATGTGTTCTTGCTGGTGCGTCCGGTTGATGAAGTGGTGTCGAATATCGTGAAAGTGGTCTCGGACTTGCGCAAAGCCGGCTGCGTGTGTCCGATCTACTTTGCACCTATTCCGGCGGTCTGTCGCTATCAAGATCGGCACTGTCGAGAATCGATTCGGTGGGTCGACGCAACGGACGAAGAGTATCGATCAATCGTGCATTGGCGTGATCAACTGTGGGACCGGGCTAAAGCGGCACTCAAGGCGGAAGATGACAAAGTCGAGTTCCTGGCGGTCCCGTACACTCAACTCGCGTTGGACGGATTTCACTTGGGCAAAACGAACACTATCCGAATCCTTCAAGCGTTCGAACGTGCATGCAAACTGGACGGGGTTAACCGCTACTACCTGGACCGTTGACTTTGTTTCGGCGGGAGTGTGGCAGACGCCAACAATGATTCAATGATTGATTTTCTTTATAACATTTCATGCAACACAAGTCAAAACATCACATGACTGCCTGGTTGTTCCGAAGTTACAGTTAGTGGATCTCATCCGCTACACTCCCGCCCGAATAGAATGTCATGCCTCACCCGTGTGGGGCAAGCCGTATCAAAAGCACAAATGATGTGAACTCAATATAAAGTACATTCTCAATATAACAGTAATTAAGTTTGTTATTTCAAAGGCTCAATATTTCCGTGAATCACGATTGTCCCAACCAGCTAGTGTCCGCCGGGCCGTGCCCCGATTCCGACAAAGGGCAAAACGGCTTCGCCTTGAGAATCAACAGGTTCGTTCATCGATGCAGCAGTTGTCCTCCGAACCATCGTTGTGACCGCTCACAGACGACAGCATGCGGCGATTGAGATTGACCGATGTTCTGATGCACCGTTGCAGAGCAGAACGAAAGAGAATGATGTGGCGAAGTGCCACGCCGAAGCTGGTGGGTGGCGGCGAGTGTGTTCGTTGATCTTCGTTTGTGCGACTGAGTCTATTGTCAAATGTTGCCGAGTGTTCGAGAGTGATTGTTGTTCAAGTGGTGACCGGTGGTGAAGAGTTGTACTGAAGGTTGATCGGGCCTTCAGGAGTTGTTCAGCAGACTTCCTCCCCTTCGAACGATGATGCCTGAGTCCACATTTCGAGTATCCGGGTGGAATTCTGTCCAATTCGCTGGTCGCGGAATCGACGGTTGCCTAGGATGCCATGTCGAAAATGCGAACATGAGCATCAACCGTCCATAGCTCTATTACGTTTACTCTTGATGTTACGGAGAAAGCAAACTGACACAACTGACTAGTACATGAAAGATTACACAATATAAGCTGGGTTAGCAGTGCGCACACATATTCCAATCTATCATGCAACACAAGTCAAAACATCACATGACTGCCTGGTTGTTCCGAAGTTACAGTTAGTGGATCTCATCCGCTACACGTTTAATGACCACCAGGCTGAACCCCCTCCCCAGTCAAAGTTATAGACCCAAGATAACCCAAAAATAACCGCTTCGTCCGAGAACAGAAAAGACAAGACAAAAATAGCAAGACAAAAGAGAACAGAAAAACAGAGGTCCAAAGAACAATGACTATAGAAGCTATAAATTGCTCAAGTGTCAGTCAACTGTCTCAGATCAAGCCTAAGTCCGTACGATGGTGCTGCTCAAGTGTTAGTCAACTGTCTCAGATCAAGCCTAAGTCCGTACGTTGGTGCAAGTTTAAGAGTAAGTCAACATACCTTACAAGTTACAGTACCCACTGTCTTTTGGCGCTGGTTTGTCCCCTGCCCCGCATAAACAGCCACCCAATACTAAAATAGAGATGCCTACTTGTCCTGGATCAAAGGGGCTTTCCCAGATGATTAAGAATGTTGTTTGGCGTAAATAACATGCAGTCTACCTTCTCTATATGACCCTATATAGAATAACCCTCTTTATAGTGACAAACTTGTCAGGTCACGAACTTTCACATGCTATGACAGATAGACAGGTCCGCGGAGTTCATTCCAGCTCAAACACCAGACTTTTTGCAGTAATTGGCATGTCAGCCAACTCTGTCAGCAAGAATATCGCTACAACAGGTCTGGATAGGTTTGCTGACATATTATTACTGTGTTTGCTGACTAGAATGAGAACGAGTGGGAGAGAAATTAATACACGAATGTGTATATTTGTCTCTTTTTTGCAACTCAAGACTTATTTTTAGGTTTAGGCCTTTAAACTTAAAGTATATACTGTAAGTCCTTCACTCGTTTGGGAAAGCCAAGCCGAAAGCCCAAAAATACATATGTTGGGGCATCGCAAAAAAGACACAATCTACATTAATACATCGTGTATTAATTTCTCAACCATTCGTTTTTAGTCCACGTGCAAAATATTCCCTGTGTGAAGATCCAGTAATATTTTTTGTGGTGGAATAGATTTACATATAGTGACAAAACTGACCGGGTTCCGCTTATGTCACTATAAAGAGGGTTTACTGTATTGGTGTTATTCCACTCCTAAATAGCGCTGAACTTGTCTCAGTTCCCACACGATCTATGATCCTTAGTTCTGTTTACAAAACATGTGCTATTTCAATATTTTCTGCTTACAGTTTTCTGTATATCTGCATTTCAAATTCTGTCGCTCATCGGTTTGCATATGACTTTTCTTGCGCTGATTAATCCTCAGTCCCCAGACAAGGATATGAGAACAGTTTCATTTAACTTGACTCGCGCCTCATCGGTGTTTCATAATTTCAGCAGTTGCAAAACACTATTACCTAACGCACCGCGACCACAAATCAGCATACAATGCATTGTTTCAAAATGATGACTTTGTTGGGTACCATAGCTGCATTGGTCATGCTCGGTGTTGATTGCTACCCGCAACCGGACCCAAGAATCGGAGCACTGGCGTCGCAGCTGAGGGAGTACTTCAGTGAGTTTGTGGCTACCTAATTGATGTTTCACATAGTATCCAATGCCAGGTCGTTACACAATATGACCTCTTGGTCGTCGTGACATGCTTGGGATCGGCCGGTGTTTTGGGTTTTGCAATTGAAAACATGCGCTCATATAGCACACAACACACGACTTTATATGCACAGACACACAAGGTTGAGGTTTCAAAGAAAATTTTATGCCTCGTCAAAGTCATCCCCACGCCCCCCCCCGGAGATGCCAACAAAGTGCATCTAACAAAATGACCCAATTTTGCAGGATCGCATCCGGAAGACTGGGCCCGCCTGTCGGGCAACGCACGTGCGAGGTCCGCGCCGAACGCAGGCACGGGCCGGAGACAGATGCTGTTCGAAAAGTTTCTCGCCAAACATCGCGGCAACTACCAGCGTGCACTCGTTGACATGCTGAAATACCTGCATCATTACGAACAGCTTAGCGCTCGATTGGCAGCCTAAGTGCAGTAGATTGAATACAGATACAAGTACATTGGTGAATTAGGCTGTGATTGATTGATTTAGTAGAGCTCATCATCATCCCCACCGGTTCAGCTACATAATTTGGTGTAAAATGTCATTGTGTGATTACGATATCAGCGTTCGCCCAGCCTGCTTTAGTTGTGAAACGTGTAGTCTATAAAATGTCTGCTCGTGTTTGATTCTGGTTTAACGTGTGCCCAATGAGAGCATATACATAGTTCTATCGTCAACTAAGATCGTCAATCGTTATCGTCAACGCTCCCACGTATAGTCCATCCATCAGCTCATGACACTTTTTGTCAGCTGAAAAGCTTGACAGGATCCAGTGCTGTTCCGGTTCCGGTTGGCTCACGAAAAAGAAAAGAAAGAGAAATCGGTTTTTATTTTATTTTTGTGCGCCGTTTTCTCTGACATTGCGATGCGGAGGAACAATTTTTCACAACGGAACCTGAACCTCCCAAACAAAAGTGCCATGAGCTGATGGATGGACTATACAAATAACTTCTCGCGCTCATTTACGCCTGCTGTGAATTGACGACGACAGTTGACCATTTGACGACTGTACCATTATGGCCCCAAATGAGATAAATTAAAGAAGGTTGTGCACATTGTCATGTCAGTTCCGCAATGAAAATGTCGTAGCAATCACTTTTTGTCAACAGGTATCACGTTTAGGTGCGGCACCCACTCAGCTCTTTTGGACACTGCTCTTTTTCACTTGCTCAAAATGGTCTTGCTCAAATGTGCTTTGCTCAATTGCCCGTCCGCCTTTTTCGTAATTCACGCTCCGTGCCCCGGTGCGTAGTTTGTTGGACGAGAATGAGTCAGCAACTGCATATAAAAAAGTCCAACGACGAGCTCATGAGACGACTTTTTTGAAGTTGACTTGTGCAAATCCAATAGTGTTCCGGTTCCACGTATTTCAAAAATGAAAGAAAGAGAAGCGCACGTATTTGGTAAAAACACGCTCTCCACCTCGGTGCGTAAATTCCTTTTTGACTCCCAAAACATTTGTGTGTTGAACACCGTTGCTGTTCGCGTAAGCACGTAACAAATTGAGGTGAGCCAGGAACTTGTCATCATGTCTCTCGGCCCAATCTCTTTCTTTAGCTTTCGAAATACGTGTAACCGGAGCATTTTGTAATCTGGCCAAACAAGCTTTAAAATGAGTCTTCTCATGAGCTCGTGGTTGGAATATACATACCAGGGTTGGGCAAAAACGTTTTTTTTCAAAAATTCGTTTTTTTAAACGCCCAGATGACCGAAACATGCCCCAAAAAAGTTGGAAAACGTCCATGTTGGGAAGAAAACGTGGTTAAATGAAGTAATTCTAGGTGTTCTGATGCAAAATAAACGGGTTTCAACCCTTTTCTAGCGAGTTGTTAACATCCCATATCAGACCCGCATCATGGGACCAACTTTGGCCGGGGTCATCATTGAAAGTCAAACTCCGTATATCGACGTATCTCGACAAAGTAAAAATTGGTCGAAAATCTTTTGAAAAAATGGGACAAAAAATTGATTTCCCTTGAAAATCAGGGTACTTTCCCTGAAAACTCAGGGAAAATCAAGGAAATTCATGATTTAAAAAGATACGAAATACGACCTAGACGTTTTTAAAAAAAAACGTCGTTTTTCAAAGAAAAAACGCCGTCGTTTTTTTGCCCAACCCTGATACATACCGGAGTTTTCCGATTAAAGCCCCGGGGGCTCTAACTGGATTTTGGTGAGTAACGAGCCCCATGACGAAAAATTGCACGATGAGTCCCGGGTGCTTTAAGTGGAAACGCTTCCACTTAGACTTCCATATTTTGACATTCTCCACCAGGGGGCTCTAAAGTTGAAACTGGTGGAAAATAAATGCGCCCTCCGGCGAAAAAGAAAAAATCCACTATATACTGTACATATGAACCTCATGGGCTTTAACTGGGAATCGCATCACACGTACTCGGTATTATTTACAATCCAGATAACTGGTCGGCGTGAAGCCCTCGTCCGCTCTTCATTTTTCGCGGATCGGGCAAATTTAACGCGCGCCCCTCATTTGCATCGGGCAATGAACGTGGCGTAAAACTGGTGTCACGTGACTGACTCGCTGTCATTCCGAGTCACTCACGTGTAAGAAGGATATCGTTTTAACGCATTCTACCCTAGTAGGTTGCCCAAAAATAAATGCTCAGCGGGGACAAATCAGCGGCGGGAAAAACAGCGGGGCAAACAGTGTTCTTCAAAAACTCCTGCCACTGAATCAAATCGGTGATGTGTGGGTACATACACTTGTACGTCTTCTTGAATCCCAATTCCCAGCGCCGGGCCTTTGTGGACTGGAAGTCTGCCAGCCAACGCAACGTGTATCGTGTGGCGTGCAAAGCAGTGTGTGTCTGCACGGTTGCATGGGTATAAGTGCAACTTTGAGCCGCAGCCAGACCGCGTTCCCGTAGCTCAGTTGGTAGAGCAACTGGCTATCCAGGCCTGGTGGCTGGGAGGTCGGAGGTTCGAGTCCTTCCGGGAGCATACGTTTGGTGTGGCGGTTCAGAGTTCACACCTTTTTCTGGGGGCTGGGGCTGAATTAAGCTGCTCGACCGGTAAAAATAAGTGCGGTGCCGGAGTGGCCTATTAGGAGACGGGGTACCCGCGCGCAGTACAGGTACCCACTCAGCCCCTTTGAGGTCTACCGTACCCCTTCCGAGAAGTCACGCAAGAAGAAAAAGACAACTAAATCGCAATACTTTTCACTCTCGAACACCTCAGATGTCAAAAAAATCGCGCGCCAAATACACGCATTTTCATTGGCTTTTGTGGTTCCGGCACAAAAAATCGTCAAAATTTTCGCGCGCTTCTACTGCTTTGACTGATACATTCGGTAATAGGCGCCGAATTTTGAACAAGCACTGGATGAAAAATGACGTTTCAGAAATGGGACAAGCATTGGATGAAAGTGAGTTTTCGCCCAGGCACTCCTTAAATTCGAACATATTATAATACAGTATACACCTACCGTAGCTACGCCCCTGGAGATTGTACGACAAAAAATACAAGATTTTTATCTCGTTTCATGTGCAATTTGTTTATTAACTGCAGCTTTTCATATCGTATCATATCATACATATCTCGAATCGTACTTATCGATCTCACAGCGGGTGGTGGGGGTGGGAGCGGGCAACGAACTACATCACGTAATTTTGTCTTTGTTTACAGGATATGTCACGCAACGACACTGCCCCATGACCTAGATGCTTTTCACAATTCGCGTATTATACTTTCGTCTAGTGAGAGAATATGCCTACGTCTCTGTAACTAATGGATTATACAGCTCTACAGTCTCATCATCACCTAAATAACTCGCGCGTTTCAACCAACGTAGTTGCTTATAAAATTCTAGCGACAACGAAGTGTTGGGATTGTTTTGCAAGATTCGACTGCGGCTTTGGCTGTTATTCAAAAGCATCACCATGTGGCTTTATAAGAATTGGTCAACTTTTTTTCCTGATTCGTAAAGAGGGAAGTGACGGGACAATGACGTTGCGTTGCGTGATCGCACACAAAGCATGTAGTAAAGAGAATGTTTCTGACCTGCGGCAACGTGGTTGATCTGCTAAATTATTTTTAATTGAAAATGTTTTGTGAGAATCACAAATAGCACAGTGGTTAAGAGTGACTGAACTTGAAAATCAGGATTGATTTGATGAATTCTTAAATGGCCATTATGCGACCAATAGTCATTTGAGTTTTCCGTCGATTTTGTGACCTAGTTAGTATTCATGTGCCACTCCTGGATATTTTTTGTATACTATGTCTGCATGTATGTATAGTATTTCCTTTTTATGCGAGTCAAAGGAGGTCGTGTCAACGTTGTTAGCCAACTCCTAGCTACATAAGGTCGAAAGTCCACGACTCTCCTTGAAAATGCAAAGAAAGAGAAATCACACGTGACATGCACGCCGCCAACGTCACCAGAAGCCTGAAACATTGTTTCGTGCGCTGGCTTCTTACGTGGCGTGTGTCGTCTGATTTCTCTTTCTTTGCATTTTAAAGATGAATCGCACAATTTCGACCTTAACTAGGAGCAACTGGACCGCAGGGTGTTTGGGCCAATATAATAAGGAAAGACTATATGTATGTATGTATTTCTGGATATCGGAGCTAGCATGGTAATGCTAAGCGACATATGGTTGATTCCTTATATTGCGTGAGTTGAAAAATTTAAACTCACGCCATTTTCACAAGACTTAACTTGAGAAGCCCAAACTTGCACACAACTTGTACGGCGTGGACTTCTAGGTCCACACAAAATTTCATTCCGCTGCGTGCCCACTCGCGCGATCGCGGGCAAGATACAGTTGAAATTTTTGTAAAAACGTTCTTTCCCTTTTTTTTTCCACAAAAGAGTAGTCAGGGCCCAGACGTTACTGAACACCAGAAATGTTAATATCGCATATAGGGTTTTCGCACACGAGAAACACGATGGTGCTATCGCTGACTTCGTAACTCCACGACTGAGACCGGTTCCAGACCATGACTACGACTTTTTGTATGTAAAGTGTGCTTCCCGAAGTAAAATTTCGCCGAAAAGTTGGGTTACCAGAACTATTAAAGTTGTATATGTGGTTTTCGCACTCGAGAAACACGGTGGTGCTATCGCCGAGTTCGTAACTTTTAGTATGAACGGTTCCAGACCATGACTTTTTGTACAGAAAGTATGGTTCTAAAGCCAAAATCAGCGGTTATATGTGTTTTTAATCGTTGTTACGTCAAACATATATTAATTCCAATTGGTTAAATGTTTTTCAGCTCAAAAAGAGCCATAATGGACGCTCAGACACACACAACAATGCATTAGTGCACGCTACGCAGTTGCCTGATTGATAAAGCGCACAATGTATTACCCACAACACACAGCCAGCCAGCCAGCACACACACACAGGCAGGCAGCCAGCACACACACACACAGGCAGCCAGCACAACAGGCAATGCAGCAATGCACGCGTAGTTACATATGTAGTAAAGCTTGTGAAGGAGATTGGCGAAGCGATGTCCGAGCGGTATAACGCGCAGCACTGAAGATGAAAGGCCGCGGGTTCAAACATTCACGCGCGCAGCTAACTTTGTTTTATCTTACTAACTTTTAATGAATTCTGGGTAACATTTTTCAGTTTTTTTCGTGTTTTTATTTGAGATTAATTATTAAGCACAGGTGCGGTTCGCAGTTTATGCGCTGTGATGTCATTCATGATAAAATACCCACAAGATATCAACTTGTTAATTAAAATTGCTGTTGCTCTCTAACACTCGAAGCTTTTTCCGCATGTATAATTTGACTTTCGTGGGAAAGTTAAATAGTAGTTTTTACGTAACATTGAATCCAAGATCAGATGCAGCGGCCAACACCAAAGCAATCTGGAGACTGATGTTTGACACTTATTTCGTTGCTGAAGCTGAAGGGACAGGTTGCATGGAAGTTCATTGCACAGCTTTGCTTGGTACTAAACCAACAAGTGCCATTCTCTGAGACGATGCGCAATCAGTGCGCTATAAATGATGGTACCTAGGGTGTCAAATACATACCTGGCGGTAAATTAAAAAAAATAAATAACTTGACAAGTTACCATGTTCCTCAAAAGCATGGACATGCGCGTGGGGGTGGGGCACTGCGTTGGTTTTGTTTCAGTGGTGGGTGAAGACGCAGACACAAGCGTGTCTCCATTGTTAGAACCCCATAGTGAAATCGAAACACAAAATTGGCCTTATGTCACGATAACCACCGACTCATATATCCTGCCAAAAAGTACAGCATCCTTAAACTAACCCCCACACCTCATTGCGCTCATGTGCGTTGATTACTTGAGAAAAGTCTGATGGTCGACATTTTCTTAGTTAGAACCATTGCTTGCCGGAACTGAAAACTTTCTGTGGCTGATTTATCCCGGGTTCTCTGTTTGGCGCTTGCGCGATATAAAAGAACGACACAAGAAAGAAAAATGCCCCAAGGGGCATAAAAGAAATATGGTTCCCTGGCTGACTGGCATAAAAGAACGATACTAGCTTGCACCACTTTGCTGATGTTTCATTAGGCACTGGAATAAACGTAAGTGTGTTCTGAGCTGTTTGATACCGAAACAGTAGACATTGAACCATATTCCCGGCGCGAACTCTTTTGAATCAACACCCAGCCGATATCGAAACTTTCGTGCAAACCCACATATTTAGGCAACTGTTTCTTCTTTTCAACCTCACGACGGTAACTGTGCAGTCTTCGGCTGCGCACGATGGTTCAACAAGGAGAGAAATAAAGAGAATATTGCAATCTTTCAATATCTCCGTGCCCTGTGTCTCTGGTGGCAAGACAGCACGCGCCGGGAATATGGTTCAATGTCTACTGTTTCGGTATCAAACAGCTCAGAACACACTTACGTTTATTCCAGTGCCTAATGAAACATCAGCAAAGTGGTGCAAGCTAGTATCGTTCTTTTATGCCAGTCAGCCAGGGAACCATATTTCTTTTATGCCCCTTGGGGCATTTTTCTTTCTTGTTGCAGTATATCTGTATATTTTCCATATATGGTTTCGATATGCGCTGTGAAGGTCAACATGACAGCCCCAGGCTTTGTGTTGGCCGATATATTCCACCCAAAACAAGGGCATGCCGGACAAATCTCTTCAGCAACACCCATCACCAAGAAGATGCAAATTGGCCACGTATGAAGGTCAAGCCAAGCGCAACTTTAGACCTATACATATACAAGTCTACTGCCTCACAAAAACAGTAAACCGCTGTTTTTTTACTGCTTGTTGACAGTAGACTGATTAGGCAACGTCCTACGACAAGAAATAGATGTGTTATACATAGTTCTCTGGAACAAATGAACTTTTGCATAGACATGTGATTATCTGTGTAATTAATAAGAAGATTGTTTAAAAATAACAACAGTTCCAAGAGACAATAAGACAGGAGATATTGGGCTCACTCTATATAATCATGCAGTATAAAACTTTTATCTATGACTGGGTTGCCTTGAGGGCTGCAAAGGCGTGCCCTCAAAGCATCTCACCGTCTGACCAAAACTTTTATCTGTTCCAATGACCTAGTTTTTGTCCAACTATGGTATTTCTCTAATTTTAGCCCCAGTTGCATTGCACAAATCACAGACAGTTGCGTTGACAATAATTGTATTAGTGATACAATTTGCGCTCGGTTTTCCGGTGCGTGCGGTATTTTTGGGTACAGTCAAACCACCAGCTCGTGAGACAGACGTATAGTTACGGTTCCACGTGTTTCGAAACTTTTTCGACAACAAAGGAAAGAGAAATCGCCTATGCATGAACACATGAACATGCACAATTTCTCTTTACCTTTGCTTTGCACGATTTCTCTTTACCTTTGCTTTCGAAATGTTTTCGAAACGTGCGTGGAACCGTAACCGGCGTCTCATGGGCTCGTGGTTGGACCAAACGCGCAAACATACAGTACTATCCTTTTTACTTTTGATAAAGCAATTCCGCAGTTGATTACGCTTTTACTTATGCACTTTGCCCTATTGTGATACCTAAAATGGCACGTTTCCTCAGCGGCGGGGGTTACTGTGGAATGTGCGCTAATTAACACGCTAGTATACTCAGATTTCTTTGTTGTTTGACGTCTGGACAGACACTTAGGTATGCGGATCAGATGTGGTGTCAGTCAACAATTAACGGACCGAAAAGACACCCGAATACTTGTTTTTCGACTCGTTGCACGCGCGCGCCCCTGCTTGGGCTGTCCTCCATTATGAGCTCGACGGTCCTGTGTTGTTTCTCGTGTTAGCGGCACTTCGCGTTTAGGTACGTAGCTTATGCTCCCTCATCGCGGTTGGTATACATAGATCATCGCTGAAAAAAGACATAAGCCTCAAACCTATATACATATATCCTGTCCACGCACCGATAGATCGCAAGAGCCTGAAAACGGTGCAACCACGCTGCCTCATGACGAAAAAAATTGTGCCCTGAGAAAAATCGAACCATCACGGGGCAGGCGTAATGCCATTGTTGTAGAGTATCCAGTGCAATGTTTTTGCACAGCACGACATAATGTCTGTGCGATGTTTCAATGATGATCATGGGTATCAGAAAAAATGATTTGGCGATTATGGCCATTGCTTGACACCAAAACCATGCTGACATGAGCCACGATTGCGGAATACAGGCTCAAGAAATGTGTTGCGAGATTTCATAGGTCATCCTGTGTTGGAAGGAAGCTCGGTGGTACATACCTCAATATTTCTTTGTTGGCTGACATTCTAATCCTGTTTCTTGATAACTGGTGCTGGATAATTGATTTTTGTTCCGCTGCGTTAAAATTCTTAGTCCCCATTGGGCATAAAAATGAAGATAAACCTGAAACTTCATTTGAATACTTGCTATCTCACCATTACGTTATGTTGGTATTCATAAATTCAGAGGTAAAAATACAACCGCGATCACAAATCTTAATACAATAATCCAAATGCATTGTTCGGGTTGTTTCAAAATCGTGACTTTGTTGGGTACCATAGCTGTATTCGTGATGCTCGGTGTTGATTGCTACCCGCAACCGGACCAAAGAATCGGAGCACTGGCGTTGCAATTGAGTGAATACTTCAGTGAGTTTGTTGGTGGCTGGCTGGTTGATGTTTCAGAGGGTCTTTAACAGCAGATACTGTTTGGTGTTTTTTGGTTTGAGTACTCAGCGATACATTAGGTATTATAGGTGCATTTTCGGTCATTTTCCTGCATTATTCAAATTAAAGTACAGTAGCTTTGAAGGAACCTCAGATGGTGTATAGTCCAGCCACGTGCTCATGAGACGACCTTTTGAAAGCTTGCTTGCGCCGGTTACACGTGTTTTCGCAAACAAAAGAAAGAGATTGGGCAGAGGGACATGATGACAAGTTCCAGCTGGCTGACTTCAATTTGTTGCGTGCTTACGCGAACAGCAACGTCGTTCAACACACAAATGATTTGGGAGTCAAAAGGGAATTTACGCACCGAGGTGCAGAGCGTGTTTTTAGAAAATACATGCGTTTCTCTCTTTCTTTCATTTCCGAAATACGTGGAACCGGAACATTATTGGATCCGTTGAAGTCAACTTCAAAATAAATCGTCTCATGAGTTCCTCTGCTGCTTTCAGTTGATGAGCTCAGTTCACGATAAGAGTTAACCATATCACAATTAGCTTGAACTTCAGGCTCGCGCCCGGCAGCCTGGGCCACGCTTGCGACGTCCAACCAGAATCCAGACGTGGACAGGAACAAAGTGCTGTTCCGAGAGTTCCTCGCCAAACATCGCGGCAACCACCAGCGTGCACTGGTCGACATGCTGAAGTACCTGCACCGTTTCGAACAGCTTAGCGCTCGATTGGCAGCCCAGAGTGAATATTAGGCCAGTGATTCGCACATGTATTGGTCGCACAATGACTATATAAGAATTCATCAAATTAATCCTGATTTTCACGTTCAGTCACTCTTAACCACTGTGCTATTTGTGATTCTCACAAAACATTTTCAGCTGAAAATAATCTAGCAATTCAACCACGTTGCCGCAGGTCTGAAACATTCTCTTTACCACATGCTTTGTGTGCGATCACGCAACGCAACGTCATTGCCCCGTCACTTTCCCTCTTTACGATTCAGGAAAAAAATTTGACCAATTCTTATAAAGTCATTGTGCGACCAATATAAGCATATAATAGGATTCGTCGTGATCTCCCCTCGTTCAGCTAACGTGTATAAGAATGGTACGGTGCGTGATGTTAGTTCCAGGCTATGCTGTGTAGTTTGATGGGTATTCTGTCAGGTTTTGGTTCAAATAAAACAGGCGGTGTGCATATGGTCAACAATCGTAATGCAAAATGACGTAGCAATGGAACTTTTTGTCCACATCAAACAAGTTATGGCGCCCACATACAACACGAATAATCAGAATGTAGCTATGTCGCGCAGACAGACCCGATGGCACCGCTGATGTCTTCACACACCTTTGGCAACGTTGCCTTCGACCACATAATTTACGCTCCGTACGCCGGTGCGTAGTTTGTTGGACGGTATTGAATGTATGATTTTTAATTTTGAGTCGTTAAATCGCCACACGCACATGTTTTTTGTAGTGAAGGTTCGTAATGTGAATGTAAACCTGTCTTTGGCCTGTCTTTGCATCATAATATTTCCAAAAGCACACATAAACCACGTTAACAGCTGTGAAACTAAACTCACTGCAGTGTTAATCACTTTCTTGCTGAGAACTTTGGCGTCGGCGGAGGGTTTCGAACAAACGCCTTCACCGGGTTACTGTGGCATGCTGTAATTAACGTGTCACTCATATTTCATGTTGTTGGACATTTGAAACTGCGAAATTTGATCACGTAGACTTTTTATCAACTTCGCAATTAATGAATTTATAGCATGACACTGCATTTTTACAGTATAGTGTGTAGAGAGGCATAAATAGTGTGTCTTCAAGCGAGCATAAAAGAACAACACAAAAATAGCCGCGAAAAAACGAAACACCGAACCAAAAATAATTCAAAAAAATGATCATGTACATACATAAGCCGGATCGGATCCTAAAAGAAAACAACACAGAGTTGAAACGCGGGACACATACGTGGGTGTTAAAATATGGCATTGGATTTCGGGACCAAAATAATTATTACAAATTAACCAACCATAAACTGACACCTTTCTTAATCATGGACAAGAAATAAAAGAATTTGTTATTGTTGGACAAAAGCTGCAAAACAACAAACCACAAACCGACAAACCTATCACCATTATCAGCTGTCTTGATGTTAAAAATGTGCTTATTGTTATTTTTCGAATATGTTCTGATTAAACGATAAAAAATATGGTAAAAAGAGCAAGACATGCATGACGGCATCACAATAAAAACACGACAAGTCAAATTTCGATGTTTTTACATAAATTGAGAGAAAACAGCACTAAAACCGCTCGCATTATTATAACAAAAAATTATTGGGACCGAAAGTTAGCAGCAGCGAAAAATTTTTGTGTGTGTTCAAAAATTGAAACGTTGAAAGCGCGACAATAATCATTATAACATAAAACGTATGTGTAGAACATCGTTGTTGTGAGACAACTCGCACAAAAGTACAGTTTGGAAAGCAATCATCTTTAATACCCAAGCAGCAAAGCCTGATAATCGCTAAATCATCCAAAAATTAGAAACAAAATATACATGCCTCTTTTCTTAATTTTTGAATCACAATATGTGACAAACAACGTCCTTATCGTCTTTTAAGTAACGAAGCAGCGAGAAATAGAACAAAACATGCCACCAAACGTCATGCAATGCAGCAGGAGCAAAAACATACGTAGCCGAAAAAAGTCGACACAATAAAGAAACACAAAAAACGCACATAATTCTGTAATCTGTACATGGTATATAAGACAGTAAAAAGTAACCGAAGTAGTGTGGAAATATTACATAGCATTCTTTTGATCACGCTCTTGTTGCGCGTGTGCGCACGTAAAAAAACGACGCAGCTTATATGGGGCACCATTCACTCGATCAATCTACTTATATTTCACAAACAGTGTTCTCTTTACACATACGGTCACAGATTTTTGACACATTCCAGGTTCCATGTGAAAACCGGCTCGGAAGTTTGAAGTTGCTCATAACGTGCGCCACAAAAAACCAACGATAGAAAACATGATGTTTTGATAATCATTTCAATTTTTTCCGAACCGACTTTGCACATGACATACACATCCCAAATAATATCGATCTGTCGCACTCGATTTTACTATTTGCAAAGTGGTTGACACAAGTGGCGCAAGTTAATCAGTGAGATTTTGCTCGTCGGGTGCTTTCAGTAACGGTGGTGCACCCCCAAGAAATGACTTTTTGACCCCGAGAAGTACCAAAATTGACCATTTTTCATTCAAAAATGTCAAAAATCGCTTGCTGCCGCAAGAAAACTCAGTTTTAAGCACTTTTTAGACAGATTTTTGGCACTTTTATAAGATTTTTGGGGTCATTTTTTCAAAACCCCACCCTCGGGTATGGGAAATTTTTGAGTTTTTGGAGAAACCCCCCCTGGTATGGGAAATTTTTGATTTTTGGGAGTATGTATGGGAAATTTCCCGAAAATTGGGCTGGGTATGGGAAAATTTCGATTTCTCAACGACACCACTGATCCTATCCGATCCCATCACCAAGTTTGATTTCACTCTTTGTGATCACGTGGAAGTGTGTGTGTGTGTGTGTGAACCACTCGCGTCAACCACCTCACAATAGGTCAACCCATCACATGCTCACACACTCGGGTACCATTTACAATCCAAATAACTGGTTGGCGCGAATCCCTCGTCCTCGCCATTCACCCTGCGCACCCTCGTCCATCCATCGCCTTCGTCTTTCTCCAACAACAACAGTTCGTCGTTTTCGTTGATTCGGATTGTGCCATCGGAACCGCCTGAAATGAAAGTTTGCATTGACCAATGTGTTTGCACTGTCGATTCAGAGCCAGTCGTGTTGTTGGGGGAGGGAGGGGGGGCGTACCTCCATAGCATCCGGCACCTTCATTTCTTTCACCCAGAGGTGATCCGGTATCCTGACTTTTTGCCCACGGGTATCCGGCTCTGATTTTTTCTCCGAAAACCGTAGAAATCGTCCATTTTTTACCTCCAAATTGAGATGAGAAGACAACAAGACTAACTCCAGCTGGGCTGGACAGTAAAATCGGGGGGGGGGGTGACGTAACGATTTTGAGTTTCGCCAGTCGCTTCATGTTACTTGGTCAAGCGTTATCTGAATCACATCATTCCTGGCCGGGCAGGGACCAACCGAACGCAACGTGTTGTGATCAAGAACACGAACGACCAAGTCAGTACGAGCAAGACGCCGGAGTCATACAATTGTACCAAAACCAAGCGGCTTATTCTGATGTAGTCCACGCGTCTGCGGCAACGTGTCAGGTCGTCTATTGTCGTCAACAACACAATCGGCGCGCAATTGTTTGCACTCAAAGCACATGCATTGCAGAGCACACTGTCGCCCAACTACATGAGCATGCAAGACGGGCAGATGCGTGGACTACAATAGAATCAGCCAACAATAACAGACCAGAACCAGACCAACCGTCGAACGCGAATCTGACCACACAGGTGCCCAGCACGGGCAGCGGGTCGCATTCGTTGTACAGATTGTCGCCGTTGCTCGTGGCGGCGCTGTCACTAGCCGCCGTGGTGGGCCCATTGGATACACACGAGGAATCATGACCGATACCCGACTCGGGTGATGCACTGCAACCATGGGATGAGATCGGTTGGGTAGATTTATTGATTGAATGGACGATCGTGTTGATGATGCTCTGCTCATGGCTTGTCGTGTGAGACGGAACACACGGATTTTGATCGCAATAATTTCCATCCCCCACCACAAAACGTTGTTGGTCAGCAAGCAGCTCGAGTGCTGGCCGGAACGGGACGAATCGAATTCTAACTCAAAAAACCACTTGACCAAATAGAATCTGCACCTGGCGTGATATTACAATCAGCAGTGAGAACATGACCTTTACAAAAATCCCAGAACAGAGAGAATCGCTTTCATTCTCTCCCCCGTTGAAAATGCGAAATTCTATGTTTACTCTTGCTTTCCGAGTTCGAATAAATAAACGCCCAAACCAAACCAGCCCGCCGCGCACCCATTGGGTTTGTCATTTTTCTTTGCCAAACTCGACACACTCGTTATCGTTCGACCGGATCGCGGCGTGACGGTGCTGAATGGGGTCGAACCATCGGACGACACAGAATCCTGAATTGGAAAGGTGAGTGATGTTTCAGCAAAATGTACTTTCGTTACAGTGAAGATATTGTGGTAACCCAGTTTGGCATACTATATGCCGTCTGCCATTATGGTGAGTAATAATAGTGCAAACGGGACCCACCCGATCATGTGAAAAATAAAGAGCACGTGTTGAATCTGCCGATATTTCAGGTTTATAGTACCGTGGTCAAGATGTCATATCACAATTATTATTTCCCGCGCTCATTTGGGCTCATGCGTTATTGCTTGATTTGACGATAGTAGAGTATTAGCCCATGTTTCATTGACAACAATAGCAACTCGGGCTCTTGACACAATCGAATGCCATATGAGTGAACAGGGTAAATCTAGCTGAGTGATGTTTCCCACAGGCATTCTCGGCCACTCTACCGTAGCCGTTTCAACCCCGTTTCACAGCCGGGTCACTGTGCACCAGGTCATCATCAGTGCGAATGCACCCACTTCACGGCCAGAGTCCAAGCCATCAAAAGAAGACCAAACACCCACCGAGTCCCGTAGTACCTGATCACTCATCGACAGTCTCTCCAACGGTGCCCTACTGCCGGGCGGCAGTGAATTGCTGGAGTTCCTCTGCGATGTCGGGGGTTCGGGTGTCGGCCCCGTCGGGGGAGGGGGTCGCGGTGACAGACGGGCACTCGCTGAACCGTTGCTGGCGCTGCCTTGCAGATGGACGGGGCCGGTGATGGGCATGTTCATCGACGACTCGGCGTCTTTGAGGTATGCCTGAATGGGCAAGGAGGGCAAAGTTGGTGGTTGTGGTCGGATACCACACTAATAGAAAGTGGGCTTCTAATTTTTCAGCTCTGCTTTTACGAGGTCTCTGTACAATAGGAGGGGCGCGTATCAATATTGGCAGAGGCGTTTTTTTGAACACTGTAATTAATGAAATGATAAATAATGACACGATTGTCAACCTTTACAGTCCGGTGGAATACAAACACGAAGTCCGTTTTGATCGGTAAACCAGAAACGGATGTCTACAATTCGGGGCTGTGATGTCTGCTTTTGTTTACGCTACGTTAGAACAATCAAGCACATAAACTGCGTGCGGGATTGAAATTGGTGATCCTTTCGGTTATGATCACGTGACCAATTCTGCACTGACGGAATATTGAAATTTCCCTGGTGTCCCTTAATTTAGAGCAGCGCTAAAGTGGTTGTCAGATCAGACGGAAGTAAATCTCGAAACATCGTCACTACAAAATCCTGTGATGACGATATAGTCAGCACAGGTCTCGAACTTCCGTGCGCCGGCCAATAGTACTGGCAACACAGAACCGAATAAAACAAATCAACTGATGATACCTGATATTTGTTCATTTCATTCTGCAACGAGTCCAACTCCCGGGCGTATTGTGCCAATTGTTGTTCAACTTGTTGTAGATCGCCCAGTCGCGGGTTCTCCGAGTACAGCTGGCGCATCTTGATAGCTCCGTCCCTGAAATAGCAAGGCAGCTTTGACGTTCGAATCCAAAACTGCGGCCTACCATCCACGTTTTGTTTGTTTGTATTATTGCTCTCCAGTGACGCCAAAACCAGGCAGGTGAATTGGTTTTATGTAGCTTTGTTTGCTGTGGTTTTGTAAAAGGAGTGTATAGCAGTGTTTTATTTAGTTTTTTATAAATGTTAGCAATTTTTATAATAATAGAGTAGTCTAGAGCTGCATATATAGTTTCGGACCCAAAAAACCAGTGTTACAAGTATTTTCTATTTCCGTAATTGTCCTACCCTGTCTTGTGACTGTGCTTTCATTACCCACGTTTTGTCGCGCGTGACACAAACACTGGAAGCCCTGATTTTGTTCCAGTGGTTCGGCTCAGGCTGATCTTGGTATCAGGACTACACTTAGGCTTAGTTTTGTGCTTGGGCAAAGGCTTGGGCAGGCCTAATCATTTCCAGGTTCTGCTCTTTTAGACTTTTGCTTTTTTCTTGCTCAAACCGGCTTTGTTCAACGGCCCTTTCACCGGTCACAATCACAACGCCAATCAGCACAAACTGGAACCTCCTAAAACACACCCGATTTTCATGTGGACTCCCACCAACCTGGCTTGCGTTTTTGTATCGATTTCTTTTTGAAGGTTGCGAATCTTTTTGCTCAGTTTCTGAATTCGAGGCGCCGGCGCCAGGTCCGAGTAGTCGTCCTGGAAATCTTGCGCCTGAAATAGAAAGGGGGAACGAATTAGGCAATGTTGGCCGATTATGAGCCTTCATGAGTCAGAATCACATTTGCCAACTAAGTGATTTAGTGATTTAGTAAACACTTAGTGATACAAGGGAGCAGGAAATAAACGTCTCTAAACCCCGGATACATCAACAAAGCACATGTACCACGTCACAGGGGCTGTAGATTGGACAGACTGGTGCAAACCGATTGCCATTTAGAAATGTACAGCAACTCAGATTTTAAATCACAAAATCCACGACAAAAACACCGTGCTAACACAAACAAGGTTGCAAAAGCAGCATTCCGGCTCGCAGACCCGCCAGCAAGCATTTGATGGTCTACGATTCGAGTTAGGAGCTAGGAGGGCAGAAAATGTTTCTCGGTTTTCATAAAGCCGCCGGCAACAAATGCACAAGACGATGCAGTCGTCAACTTCAACGACTAAAAATAAAAAGAATACAATAGTACAGTCCAGAAGAACAAAAAACACAAATTCAAATTCACAGCACATCACTAAACTACATTGGTCATGCCGAGATCAAATATCAGGTCACTTACAATAAGAAAGAGAAAGGAGCCGGAATCCGCCATCAAAACCGAGTGTATGCCGGGGCCGCAGTGGGAAAAGAGGGAAAGGAACGGTTAGGGTCGCAAAAAGAGATGAGACTAGCACAGTATAATCCAGCCTCTAAACAGTGAGCCCTCAACTTCATTGTAACGCATAGTGCAAGTTGGAACATTCAACTACAGTCTGGTCTCTATACTGTGAACTTGGTCGGTCGGAACTTGCATTTTCGCTCACTCATAACGAATAAACACAACGTACAGCAGTAACAGGGACGGGTCGGCAGATTGGAGAACAAATTTTCGCATTCTTATGTAAGTATAACGATTGAATACAAAGAGGGTAGACCCTGTATCCAAGAACAAACGCACCGAGGAAATATATTGGCTTGTTGAGAGCACATAATTCAGAGGCTGGATTGTACGATTTAATACGACAAAAGACAACAGCCCAGTGGTGCCGACGCTTCCAACAGCAATCTTGCTCAGTCGTACTCCAAAAATGTCAGCCTTTTTCGAACCATCCCATTTGTATCCGAAACGTTATAGGCGGCAATCCCAATCCCCCTGGATATTTGAAAATCTTGCGACTTCGGGTATCCGGTTACTTTTTGATTTCCCATTGAGTGATTGATTTATTGTGTCGGCACCCACTCAAAAATAACGAAAGATGAATATGTGAATATGTTGATTTCCCATCGACACCACTGCAACAAGCAAGCCATGAAACATCACCCGTACCTTATGCGTGCCAAACAGTCGTTCGCCCAACGATCTATTCGACCGTCCACTGTGCACGCGGCCCAAAGTCGCCGCTCGCTCGCTCGTGCGTTGCTTCTTGCCCGATCGGGTGGACTTGCCGTTCTGTAAATCGGTCTGAGCGTAAATTATTGACTGGTATTGGTCGCACAATGACAAAATCAGAATTCACCTACCCTGATCTTCAGGTTCAACCTTAACTACTATGCTACGTGTATTTTTGAAAAAAACATTTTCACCACAAGATAATCCAGCCAGGCATTCCCATATTGCTGCAGTTCTGAAACATTTTGGTGACTGCATGGTTTGTGTGTGATCGCGCAACGCAATGTCATTTCCCCGTCACTTCCCTCCTTCGCGATTCAGGAAAAAAATTTGACCAATTCTTATACGGTTATTGTGCGACCAATATAAATTTAAGTTTTGTGATTAGATCGGGAGCGGAGCGGTCTGGTGCCGGTCGCCTTTAGCCACCGACACCGGCAGCATAGTTTTTGGCGTGTCCCGAAATTGTACCCGTACTTGAGGGAGCGATTCGTTATTGGTAAATTCGTAATTCGGTGCAGCATACAATTTTCGAGGGTACCAAACTCGAGTGACATCTTGTAGGGAACTACTGTATTATTCGCCATAAGTATATTTTTGAGTGCACTATGCCAGCGCGAGCGTAACGTGTAGCTCGACTTTGACTGTGCAATCGTTCACTGTTATTTTACACGTGACTGCGTTTGACGGTGAACTTTGACTTTGAACTTGACGGTCAGTTTGACATTGTTTTGTGAATTCCACCCATGGTCGGAAATCTGAGCGTCTGCATTGCGAACCACAATTCAATCTGCAGACAACCATAAAGTTTAGCTTGATCTCCAACTGAGTCCATCGGTTTTCCAAACCTCCGCATAGTTGAATTTTAAATATAATCATGAACGTGTCAATCGCAAATTTGGTTCCGGTTCTGTTCGCAACGCTCAATGGTTCATCATACCACCACCCACACACACAGCCCGCAATGAAAAGCTCACCTGCAAATGTCCCAGATCGTCTCCATTGGTCATACCAGTTGAGCTACCGGCAGCCGAATCGGACGCGTTGCCGGTGACAAGCGCGGGATTGCCTGAATCGTCAGGGAAAGTTGTCAATGAAACGTTAGATAGGTGGACAAAAATAATTTTCCAAAACCAAGAAAATTTTTTCCAAAAAAATATGTGAAACCAACCGAGGTCTTCGAAAGGCAAGTCGGTGGGCGGCGAATAGCCGGTTTGGAAATTTCTGACGACAATTTGGGAATCGGAGTTGGCGTCGATTGACTGCAAAGAAATAGGTGTTTGGTGAATAAAATTAGAATTAAAATATTTTTAAGTGAAGTACACCACACATCGGCGAAAGTCATGTGAAAAACGGCATAATAAAAGTTGGCGATCGCTTATGTATGTCTCAGTCAATTTTTTTTGAACCACCAATTTTCGACCGGTTGATGTTGATGAAAAAGTTGATGAAAAAAAATCATGGCATTCCAAATTGGGGAGATGCAGATCATAAAGCATCAATCAGTCCTGTCCAAATCAAAACGGTGACCAATCATATAAGAACTGATCTTCCACACAGGACCAATCATCAACTTTGATATAATCCAAAATGTCGTCCAAGCACACTAAAACTAATATAAAGCGCTCACCAGGGTTTGTTTCTTCATTTCATCCAGACACCTTTGCACCAACGGCAGAATCGCCACTTCGATGTCAATAGTTTTCTGTATGAGCCTTTGATGATGCTGAATACGAGTCTGGTCCACTTGGCGCAGTTTCTGAAAAAAAAACTGTGGACTTTTGTTATTCATTTGTGATTGTAACTCCACCAGTTCATTTGTGTTTGCTGCATTGTCGGTTAAATGGGTGGCTTTGTGCACAACTCAGTCTGGCATGGACTTGCAAAACTGATATCCGGCTCAAATTATCGATTATGTCCGCGTGTTTGCTAAATTTTGTTAGTTCAACCGGGCAGCGGCCGATTGTTTTTTTCGTTGCTCTGTCTGGTCTTATGCTATCCACGAAACATTTATGAAAGGCGCTAACGTTGTTATCAAGTGATACCCTATCGGCGTTAGTTATCAAGTGCACCCTCGATCCAACACAGTCTTACATCTACGTGAAATAATCCCCAATGCTGGTACATATTCTACTCAACGCACCACTAAATGGACACGATACTGTGCCAAGTTCATGGCGTACCTTGACCTCACTCACCCTTTTACCGACCTGTAGGAGGGATGGATGCTTCACCTGCCCAAAGTGCCTTCAGTTAGTCAAAAACCAAAGTTCGACCGCAACCCACCTCCAAGACAGCAGGCAGCGCGGCGCCATAATGGTGCGTTTGTTGTTCGTTGGCTTTCTGCAGACACAACGCATACGCATTCTTTGCATCTTCGCATTGTTGCGATCGGAACATGGCCGTGTTCTTGGCTTTCTCCAATTCGGCCCGAGAAATGTCCATATTAGCGTCGGCTTTCTCGTGTTTCAGATGCGCGGCTTGCGCCTCCTTGAACGCCTTCGAATACTCCTTGCGGGTCTGGAACAACGGAAATTCATGAATTAATGATGGTGTACGATTGTTGTAGTGGCTGGGGATCCCCTAAGGGGTAGGTACATTGCAGTGCAGCCATCGTTAGGCGGAAGGGCAGGTAGTTGTTGCAACCACCCATTCATGGATTTCATAGGGGAAAATGGTTATTTTTGACATTAAAATCCCAAAACTCAATCAGGCTGTTTGTGTGCAGCGGAGGAAAAAATGTGCAGAAACGTCGAAATCAATTGGCATCAGCATCACACAGAAATATTGGAACACCAGGTTTATAAAAGTCGCGAGGCAAGAAAAGATCGAAGGAAACCTATCTGCAGCATATCCGATCGCGAAAAATTATACATTGCGCTATCATGTGGTTTCGATCAAAACAACAAGCAAATTTCAAACCAAACCCCTGCCCGGCCCGACCTTATACATGGCATCGAACGTGTATTTGAGCTGTTCATTCAAATGCTGCGCCTCCACCAGGCTCATCTTTCGCTCTTCTTTCAGGTCCTTGCACGTGTTCTGTATGTCCGGCTGCACTTCATTGCGCAGATTCTCCGCGATCACTTCGTGCTGACCTGAACAATGGAAGGAGCGCTCGAGAATTAGGTGAATCATCAAAAAAATTTGGACAAGTCCCAAAGCGGAGTGCGTCCCCAAACCAGATCGCGGTTGTGGCACGAGCCACAGAACTCAGATAAGTGTCTGGGCTGTGAAACATCACCAGCTCCCACCAACCTGCCACACATCCCAATTCGTTGAGCACACCGAGGAATGCACGACCGTACGAAAACTGGAATTCGCCGCTTTGCTCCTCCTTCTTTTTCGGCTGGTACCTTTTCACCAGCGACCTGTAATGTGAATTGTGAAGGTTTAGATTTCAAGCAACAATGTCGCTCATGTGAATTTCAGTTCTACTCGTTTTTTTGGCATAATCCATGATTCCATTTGTTGTTGCTTCTTTCCTTTTGCCATACGAGTGATATGTCACGCATATAACACGGCACGTATCAACAAATCACTGCCCATTTTTAATTTTAACAAACATGTTCAACATCACACCCATAAACTTCTAGTATTATAGCAGCATTCCATTTATACAAGTTCCCCTTCCAGTAAAAGTACAGTCATAAAACTATAACACATCAGTGGAACACAAGCACATAGTGCGCACTTAGGTAGTTGCGGTGACAACTGAGTGGTATGCATCTCTGTACTGCGAAAAGTTACATCGTTTTTCCGTCGTAACTTTTTCAAAACACGCCACATCACAAACAGGAGCTTACCCTGTTGCTGTGTGCTGTGCCGCATTGTATTTTCGAATGTCGTTGCTGTTGTTGCAGAGTCAAAACTGCACCGAAAATCAAACCCAAACAGCCCGAATTCCCAATTGCTCAGTGGGTGTCACAGTCACACCACACGTTGCGAGTGTTAACAAAATAAATAACATTTTCAAAAAAGCAAGCCCAACGCAACACTTCCCGCTGCTATAGGTCGGCACAGCGTTTTCATCATTTTTTTTCGAGAAAAAACTGCAAACAGAGAAAAAAGCACGGGAAAACCCAACCGAAAGGTGCGGAATGCTCTTCTGTGTGAAACTCTGCATACCGAAACGAAACACGAGCTTCTTTTAGCGACGAGAAATTTGTCGCAGCCCGCTATCTCGCAAGTTAGTTAGGGGAACACGTTTATGTCGACAAAGTTCGAGCGGGGTCATTAAAACAAAACCGACTAAACGCAATGGCTACCCCATAACCATAGTACTAAGCCAAAGGTCTCGATGAGGGTTCGTGTAAATCTTCGAAAAAATTACACCCCAAGTCCAGCGGACACTGCTTTCTTACAGGACACCCGAGTCAAAACGTCGAACCCATCAAACATTCACGACGATAATCCATTTAGTTCACAAATGTGCCGTGCCGAATGTCTCCAAAGTTAATGAACGCTCAATGTGGATGCGATAGTGTTGCAACGAACAGCTGCTTCTTTTGGGATTACTGTCTGTCTCGCAGATGAATTTTTGCCGCAAAAATGTCAAACATGCCATATACTTTCCCAAAGTCCGTACTCACGACGCCAAATGTCCATTTACTCCACCCCCATCCGAACCAGTGTGATGGACCTAACACAAGATGTACACTAAGTCAAACCGGACAGGACATGCGCAAATCCAAAGCCATACATCATGCTGGAACACGCAGCTCAGCTCATCCGAAATAGAGCCGGTATTACTGACTGGACCAACCCTGGGCTGAGGCATACCATAAAGCAGCTTAATGAGATCCAACACGCTTATTTCCACGCACGCCTGCAAGCAGCACGAGCATGCAAGCAAAGCAACAAACAAAATATTTTCAAGAGGCTTCACCATAAGCGCATGTCACATAAAATTGAACCTCAATTATGTCCGTCGTGCAAGAAAGAGGTCCCAGAAGAAGCAAACAAGCCATGAGCTATATAAGAATCAGCCACGCATCAATATGTAGCCGGTGGTCATCATAAGTGGGAGAACGGCTTCAAGGCCACCCTGTGGTCAAATAAACAGCCATGTGGGTATGTTCCATTGGTCATGGTGGCACATTTTACAGCATGGCCTTTGTTTCTGGCACACTCGTGCCTCGTGCCACGCTGTGGCAGGAGGTAAGGCAAAAATTCGATCTAAATTGAATTTGGAAATGCTCTTGTTGTGCACGCTTGATGATGTCAGGCATCCACGTCCCGCCATATGCACGTGAAAGTGACTAATTTCGAGCGCCATTGCGTCTGCTTTTCAATTTTCAAATCCACAGAACACTGAACAGTCGCGAAAAACGACGATTGAATTTACAACTGAACCAAGGCGTCCGCACGACATAAACGTTCATTGCAAACCATAAATCATCACTCCCTTGTGCGAGCGAAGACGAACACCAAGCAAAACTACAGAACACCAGATACTACATACTGTAAGTCGACGAAAAAAGTGAGTCATACATAACCGACCGACCGGAGAAGCAGATATTAGCTTCCCTTTCAAATTGACGTATGTAGGGTACACCCGAACCCACCCATACGATGTCAGACGTCCGATTTGAAACGTACAATATCTAATAACGCTGCGTATCTTTAATCAGCCACATCCGTCAGTCAAGGCAAAATCGCTCGCATATACATACACGCGAATTTGAGCATTTTCATTACGTATACTATGTACTTACTACATTCGTTTACCTAGTGTAATTGCAGCCCCACCATAAGCCTATACTAGCCCGAGGCACAATACTATGAGCCAAATTGAACACACATGACGAGTCTTTAATTTTAACACCCGATAATAAAGCTAGACCTACATATGCTAATATGCATTACAACCAGTGATGTAGTTGGTCCGAGCAAGAAAGCTAGCTAGCTGGAGGGGTCCGGCCAGGGTTTTTTTTTTCAAAATTTACTAGGTGCAACTTAGGTGCAACCCGCCAATTTTTAGGTGCAAGCTGGCCAAAGTAGGTGCAACCCCTATTTTGGACAAAAAACGCCAATTTTAGGCTTTTTTGCCAGGTTGTGTGTTCAATGCTATTTGCGTGCTTTTAGAAGTTCAATAAAGTTGTAACGCAATGAATGCCTTTTCCTTTAGCAAAAGCAAACTTTTCAGGGAAAGTTCAACATTTCGTAGCACATTTTGTACTAGTTTCATTATTGAGAACCGATTGAGAAGAAAACGAAACAGTAAAATTTTCATGTCACCATATCCACATTTGGGGGTCACGTACGAATCAATTACTTTCGCTGTTCATTTACTGTGTGGGTATCTAATACTGTTGTCATGCTCTGCTCTGTTCTAGTCAGTGTAGTTCCTGGGGGGAGGGGGTCCCCTCCTAAGGTACACTAACCGCCGCGACCAAGGTACACTAGTACACTAACCGCCGCACCAGGTACACTAACGACTAACCGCAGCAATTTTTGCCTAAAATAGGCATTTTAGCCAAAGATGGGCATTTTAGGCCTAAAATGGGTAATTTTCAGGTCAATGTTGTCAAAAGTCGCCAAAATACCCTATTAATGGAGAATTTTTTTCCAAAAAAGGGCAAAAATAGGTCAAATTTTTCACCTCAAAGGACTTTTTCCTGAATTTTGGTCTTCCCCCCTTCCCCCCACAAGGAGGTACACTAACCGCCGCACCGACAAAGTGGGTAGGTTCACTAACCGCCTCGCCGGACCAGGAACTACACTGATCCTAGTACAGCATGTATTTGTTTTGAATCTTATCACCAGCACACCAGGTACTAACTATGTACGAAATCAATCAATCAGATCAATATTTTTTGTCGATGTCGACCAAATGCTTCGATGGAATTTATTGGAAGGAATGAAAAGCCGCGCAGCGCATTTTTTTGTTTCTAAGCTTTCCAACCTTAAAAGATGCTGTATAAATGCTAAATTAAGCAAATAAGGGCCCAAAATTTTAGGTGCAACCTTGCACCTAACCCTGAATTTTTAGGTGCAATTCTGATTTTTTAGGTGCAAATTGCACCTAAAAAGTGTCTAAAAAAAACTATGGGTCCGGCGCAAGAAAGCTAGCTAGCTAGCCGGGTACCCCGATTTGGGGGGGGGTATTGGTCCAGAAGTCAAAAACAGGGGTATAAAAATTGGTCGAAATTTTGCTAAAATAAGCCTTAAAATGCGTATTTTTGTGCACGTGTGAGAAAATTTGAACGAATTTGACCATTTTGGCCCATAAAATGGTCATTTTGGCACTAAAATCAACACTTTGTTTACTTGGTGACCGGAGCAAGAAAGCTAGCTAGCCAGTTTGGGGGGGTATGGGTTTCGGAGCAAGAAAGCTACCTAGCAGTTGGGGGGGGTAATACCCCCCCCCCCCCCCCCCCCCCAACCACATCACTGATTACAACATATAATAGGATAGGTCCAGCGGTAGACCATAAGCCACAAACTGGACTAATATTAGTCGCTGAACTGAAATGCACGCGTTACCTGTAGAACACATTGACGTATAGGATTATCTTCATTGTGTCTGTATGTGCATATGTGCTTGTTCTTGTATGCACTGCAGGGACTTATGCTTCAACAACGAAGCTCTTCAGCAGTGCAGGCAAAAGAATTTCCAAGAAAGCTGAAAAAATAAAGCTCTCAACTTCACAAAAATATATTTGTTCAGTAACCCCACACCCCAAACCACAAGCACACATTATGCATAATCGGCTTATTGACAGCTTTGCAAATTTGCTGATTCAACCGGTTTGCCGCACTGATTATTCACCAGTCAAAACTTTCGAGAAAAAATCCCCATTCCCCTTCAAAAGTGAGCACCGATCAATCTGCCTGACCGCAGAAAGATTCCTGTGGACGAGAAGACCGTACATAGGCATGCAGTTCAAATCAACCTTAACCGCCACTGAATTCAGCCTCTGCACACACGAGGTGCACTTCAAAGAGTGTTCTGGTCTTGAACAATAATAATCAACCGGTCGGTCTGTACACATACGGGTGGACAACGAGTTTGCGGAGCACACAGGCACACCACACACGAAACAGCAGCGGATTGAAAACGGGCACTAACTGACGCACGCACCTGCAGATTTGTCCTTTTATGCGGAGAGAGAGGCACGTTCAGACTTCAAACAACAAAAGACGAATCTGAGAATGAAATCAAAGAGAGAAAACGAAAGCGAAAACTCGTTCGACGTGTACTACTGTACACTTGCGCTTGGGACTGCGTGTGTGACGTGAAGTGGCCGAGGCAAGAAGACGCGTTTAAGTGCGTTATGCACACCGCACATTTTTAAGTGGAGTGTAACGGATCGAGCATTGAGAACACAAGGCCATCTATGTTTCCAGCGGACAAACCGTGAAAAGGTGCACGATTAATGCACCAAAATCATTGTCATATAGTCACCCACAAGTTCTCAGCACTTCACTCAAGTTCAAACTAGTCTAAAAATAATATTACCGGTCCCCTTCAAAGCGCACACCACGTCATAATTCCGGTTCGAATTTCAAACTGCAAACATACATATTTGATTAAATATAAGTCGAACTGAACAGCAAATAGAAAAAAGTCAGCCCACATGATCTGACCGCCACAGCTTTCGTTTATTGTGATTGCGTTGTTGGTTTTCTTGCTTCATGGCGCAGGTGCACAAAAACAGGTTCTTGCACTTTCACAAAGCCGTTCCAGCAGCAGCGTGTGTCTTGGTGTATGTTTCAGTCAAAACAAGCGAAAATGTCAACAATTGTGATGTGAGTTGTGCATGGAAACACGTCCCCATCAGCTGTGACGGTAATGATTTCGGTGTGCACCACACTCACGTTGTGTTTCGAAAGTTATGTATACGCGCGGTGTTGGAGGTGGGGGGGGGGGGGGGGGGGGGGGGTAGCCCCCCCCCTTAGTACAGTAGGTATCCCCCCCCTCGCCTGGTACAGTAGGTATCCCCCCCGAGGTTTGGCATGGGACAGTAGGTATCTCCCCCAATTTTGACCCCGCTTCCGTAGGTATCCCCCCCGATTTTGCCCAAAAAGTGCCAATTTTTGACCAAAATGGCCAAAATTAGTGTAAAATCAGTGGTTTTTGCCTCAAATTACCCAAAATTCGCGCGCTACGCGCGCAAATACTACGTTTTCACACGATTCCACACATAATAAACACATTAAAAATTTTCACCCCAAAACCTAACCCCCCCCCCCCAAACCCCCGTAGGTACATAACCCCCCCAGGCCATCGGCTCTGGTACAGTAGGTATCCCCCCTCTCTGAGCGCGGTACAGTAGGTATCCCCCCCTCCAGAGTACCTCCAACACTGTATACGCGTGACGTTGAACCGTTCAGGAACACATAGACAGGATCATGTGACTGATGGTATCAAATTACGTTATCGGTTTGGTCTTACCCAGGTTTGGTTTACGTCCAGAGCATGTGACATCACAGGCTATCACCGCTGAGCAGAAGCAAAGTTGTTTCACTATTTTCACGTCAATCTATACTTGCGTATTTTTCCGCAAAATATATTGTTGGAAAAAAACCGTTTTTTTCCAAATATTTTTCCAGTACTTAAGGATACCCATGGTCCAAAAACGCCTATTTTGGAGAAAATTTCGTCAGGAAATGGCCTGAAACAGTCAAAAAATGCACTTGGAGATTAAAAAAGTGCTCAATATGAACTGTTTAGTATCGATTTACATTGGTTTTAACAACATCCTCTCGCAACCTTGGAAAATATCTCGGAAATTTTTGGAAAAAAACCGTTTTTTTCCAAAGGTTGCCACTTGGAAAAATTTCCGGAAAAATAAAAACGTATTTTTCCGGGACTCGGCAAAAAACGTTTTTTTTCGGTTTCCTTTCGAAAAAAAACGGTTTTTTTCCGGCCCGCAAGTATGCGTCAATCAACAAGATTCTTGGCAAAACTGCCGAAAAAGCACCAGTTGCCATGGTTAAACCATCTGATTAAGACCGAATCAAACCATTCCCTAAGTTCGACCATTGTGGGTGTTTATCAGCCAGCAGCACAACCGTTTTCCTGCCATCACGCTGACGTCCAACCATCATGTGCATAACTTTCGCACGACATGCATTTATGCACTATAACAGCATGGTTGTCTGTTTATTGCGAATGTTCCGCAGAAGCACACAAACGTGCTTTTACATATGAACGAACGGAATGACAGCAGAAAAACCAAGCACATGTACAACGCAATAATATTGCTTCCCAGCGTACAATCCCGTACTACTCCAACACCAAGCACCCTCGCCGTGATATGACCCATACGAGAGCGGAACGGCATCTGATTTTCTCAGAATAACACAACACAACACAAAACTTGTACATTCACGCATCCTTTGTTTTGCCAGTATCTGTGCAACGTCAGAGACATGAACTACAACGCAGCCATAAAAAAGCTATGAACTGTTTCCGTACATGTTTCGGCCAAGATCGTTATCACATTGCATTGTGTTGTGTGTTGATAAGGACAAAATATTTCGTGCTCTTGTTCTTGTTTTTCAGGCAAAATGTCAGTCATGTGGTACGGGGCGAATATGCGACAGTCCATTTCAACATAGTCAAAAGAACAAAACTAAGCAAAAAACAATGTTTCTAACAGGGACCGAAACCGACCTCAGTTTGGAGGCGTATTCGTCTTCGATCGCCGAGCGTTCCTTGAGGAACGTGCCGTATCGTTCCAGAAAGTCAATGCCATCCTGCGTGTGCGTCTTGATCGCCGGCGCTTGATCCTGAATTTGAAAGGGAACTCATATTTTAAGTCGTCAAGTACCGTTAAAGTCAGTGTTCTTTTGGCATCAATGCTGGCTCCTAATTGCGCCGTTAAAAATTTTGAATGAGCCACAAGAGTTGGCAAATGAGGAACGAACGAGCCACTAGAAGTTCAGGGAACTAGTACTTATGTGAGAAGCAGCCACTAAGTGAGCCACTAGTTTTTGGCAAGTGAGCCGGGTCCACTGGCCCATTTTGAAAAAAAACACAATGGTTAAAGAACCAAGCAAATTCGCATGTTGATTCGACTTGCCGACTCAGGGTACTTCGATTCACCTCATAGGAATCCTCCTGAGTAGGCAAGGCAATATGGAATGGCGATTTATGTATAGTCCATCCATCAGCTCATGTCACTTTGTGTTGCTTCTGGCCGACTTGTTCCCTTCCTCCACGTTCTAATGAAAGAGAAATTGAGTTTCCGAAAAAATTATTTTTGCTCCTAAAAATGTGATTTTTATGAAATCGACGTGCTTCATCCATTTTAAGTTAATTTAATTTCAAATTCGATCGAAATCAAAAATTTTCGACACATTCTAGCATTTTTTAGTTTTTTTTTGCAAAATCGGTCACAGTCAATTTCCCTTTCATTAGAACGTGGAGGAAGGGAACAAGCCAGCCAGCAGCAACACAAAGTGACATGAGCTGATGGACGGACTACACATTCACCGAATCTGTCTGTCTGCCCCCAAATTTACAATTTCATTTTTTCCCAAAAAACATTTCCTGCCCAAGCGCGCGCACTAACTTCCCAATAATGGGTCATATCGCGCGTGTACGGGAATGCCGAGCCAGACGGTATCTGATCGGCATAGACGCCGTACTCCCCATATCCGTTCATTTCATTCGGACTGACATAGATGCCCGACCCAGATGTCGACGGACTACTCTGCTGCGATCGGCGATTGTTATTATTCGCCGCCATCGAATTCACTAAAACCGACTGTCGATTGTTATTGGCGATCAAATCCGGACAGGATCGATTCGACATGGAAAATGATCCGGAGACTGCCGTGTCTCCGTAGTTGCTGTTGCCGCTGTAGACGCCCGAGCTGGAGCTCAACGTCGAGGAATGATAGTGATACGGGTTCTCCACTGCTGGTTGTTGGCCTGCTTGCGTGTCCGGAATCGGGGACACTACGGCCTTGTCCTGGCTGGATATCTTGATGTTGTCGAGGAATCCATGAATCTTGAAGGCGGCCACCGCCGACATTCGGGCGGCTTTCAGTTCCAAATCCGATCTCATTGACGTTGTCATCACTTGTTGTTTGTGGAATTTCTTTTGTTGCGATTCGAGGTCGACGGATTTCCGACGATTACTCAGGAATAGAATAGCACCACAGGACCAGGGGCAGTGGTAGAAGCACTGAAACATGCCGCGCGAACGTAGACCTTCCTTTTTGTCAACAGATCTACGGATCAAGTGTCTTCAATCATCGAAGAACAAACAACACTTTGCATGGGAAGATGACACGAGTGAGCAAATTTTTCAAAAGAGCACGAGAAAAAAACGCGCAGAACACGCGCAAATTAGAGAACCAGAAATTAGGCAATCGCTGCCTAATCGGCCTGGCACCAATATTTTCTCGCTCACTGATTACACCACTTCACTCACTCACAGAAATGTATGTGCGCACTGCACATTCATCAAACTCAAAATGGGATAGTGTAATCATTGCAAGGCAACTTTATGGTGATGGCGATTAGTTCAACAAATTGCTGCAGGGCGCTGGCTGCCCGGTTGACAGACAAATGAATGGAAATACGCGACAAAAAACGGCTCATCACCCCAGTTACACGAAGCAATGCAATTTGGTTCCTGAGCGTTTGGAATTTCACAATCAGTTCTGGAATCCATATTTTGTCTTTCATTGCCTGGAACCTCAATCTAATTTTATAGCCCGAAGGCTAACTAAGTTGCCTGTGCAATCAGGCAATATGCGATGTGAATTTTTACCACCAGCCAGCCAGCCAGACAGGCCCCGAGGTGTGAGAGACATAGAGCGCGTAATCACGTCGAAACATCTTGACATGTCAGTCACAAGGACAGAATGGCGCATCAAATCGTGTGAGGAAAACTAAACAAACAACCATGAAATAAAAGGCTGTTTGAGCACACCAAACTCATCACAATGGGTATTCATGCAGACGCAGGTGATATATACAGCAACAAAATATGTATATTGAGCGCAATGTGCATTCCGCATGCAAGTGTGCGTGGATTATGACATCAAATTGACGGCCATGTACCCATAAGATGACATAACCGCCTCAAGGTTGAGCGATGTCAAATCATATGCCCAAAATCGAATAACACTTGTTACAACCACGAATAAATACAGCCGGACAAGTACGCACACGTTCGTGACTATATACAGTATATATATATATATATATATATATATATATATATATATATATATATATATATATATATATATATATATATATATATAGGTTTCGAAATTTTGAAAAGGGCAACAGAACTCGAAATGGCTTTCAAACTTCTATGAATTGTAGGCAAAACATACTGTATATGTACAGCATCAGAAGAGACCCAGCAGGGCGTACTAGTACAGCTAACCAGAGTAGCTTTGAGAGAAATGATACATGACAGGGATTTGAGTGTGCAGAATGTCTGGGTCAAAGAGCTGCCTACATTAATCCATAGCATCAAAGGAATAGACAGCTATTGACGAATTCCCTCGGCAAATCAATCATGCGGAAAAATAGTTCAGAAGAGAAAACTACAATCACACAATCGCAAGGTTCTTTTGCAAAACTTTTCGAAGAAACGAAATCGTTTGTAATTCCGGCCTGGCCGAACCGTAGACACACAAATCAAGTCATTGAGCCAATCAGCCGGCCTCCGTGCTGGTAGAGTGAACAACGATGATACATTGGACAGTTGCAAGGCGATTGGACAGTTGCAAGGCGCACTCAAGGCAAACACGAAAGCAGGAGCTCCTAGTACTGCATCATGCCTGGAACAAACTTTAAGTCCCGCCGGAAAATATACGAACAGTGGATCTCGCGTGTTCGTTTCAGACTTCAGAGAGCATGGCTCTTGGGGGCCTAATGCAAACAGAGAGTTCGCTCGCCCCGAGCGATAATAGATAACGGAGCGACCGAGTGTGCAGTAATGTTGGACATGTCCTTTTGAACCACAGATCAGTCATATAGATCTCTGTTTTAGGAACTACTGTCGTGTCGGGCAACGACAAACGAGTATAGTACACACACTGGGGTAGCTCTTGAGAAACCCAAAAGCTATATTCATAGCAATGGAGAGTCTTATCTAGCACCAGATGTTACGTCTGGTGGCCGAAGTCAGTTTGTATGTACCAGCGGCGCACCAGCACTTTCACTACTACTACTACTACTACAAAAGTACATGTATGTAGTTCAGTTCATATTTCGGCGGTCTATAAAGCATATGCACATGCAGGAAGCCACTCAATCGTGCGCCGCGTATTTTCACTTGCAAATAACATTACGGTTACTATGCGCTGGCTTGGCGCGCGTACTATCAATCGCAGGCCTCGCCAAGGTATTGGTCATGTGAATATACGCATCGCATGGTCACTCAGCGCAAGGTTCTATCATGTATGTTGGCCAAGCCGTATACCTTTTAGGCCCAATAGCGTGTGTGTGTGAACCTTTGGGATATAAACGCAGGCGGGAAAAGCCAGGATAGATGGATAATATTAGCGCAAACACGCACAGTATTATGTCCACACGAGTTTGAGCTAAACGCCCAAGGTCCATGAATTGCCCAGCAAACATGCATATGCGTGTATGCATGTACTGTATAACCAAGACTGACCACAGCAGGCCAACTAGCCAGTGGAGGGTGGAATAATGAGCCATGAAGGGCACATGGGGAACCGTTTTGTTATCGTGATCGTAACAAAAGCCACACCCTTGGGCTGGCTCTCTCTCATAATGCACAAAGCCAGAAAGCCCGCCTGCTAACGGCTGGAATATAAATGTGTGAACTGAAAGCTCCGGATACGGTGGCACCTTCCGAGCGAATAAAGGGGTCAGATTGGAATTAAGGTGCCCCTTTCCTTTCAGCCCAGCGCTAAATTGGTTGTCAATACAAATGTTATTTCAACGTGTTGCGACAGCCGAAATCGCAAGTTTTCACAGATTACCATGTGTACAAAAGCAAAAGGCAGCCGGGTGGAAAAACATGACCGAAACTACAAAAACAAACGCTTTGAGACCTGATCCGGAGCCAGATACACGACACTGAGCGCATGGTTGTACATTTTGAGCTCGCAAAGCACAACATCGAAAAAGGGAGCAAAGAACTAGAACAGTCATTGAAACCGCCATACGAGGCAGTACCAGGCTCAAACCATACCACAAACCAAACCAAATGTACACGGAAAACCATTGTAAGCAGCGGGTACTTGCATCAAATGAAAAGCGCAAAAAACGGGTCTCGCAGCCGTCGTGGGAGCGTAAAGCTGTTGCGGGTGGTAATGGCCTCGTAGTAGGCTCGGCGCCGACCATTTTATTTCGTTCCGACAACCTAATTCAAAAGGGTCAGACAAGAAAAACGAGTTATGGTGCCCGCTGGAGTGATATTACTACATGAAAATGGCTATATTGTGCCAACAACTTCCGTTGCGGCTTTACGAGCCGTTTTGCATAACGGCGCAAAACTGGATAAAAATCAGTCACTGCGATAGACATGGCGCGAAAATGGCTGTGTGTATTTTTCGCATTAATTTGGCAATCTAAAATTATTTTCCACTTGCAAGATTCGAAATTTCCTTCAAAACCGGTAAAGTGCATTTGCGCAATTCTTTCCCAGATTTAATCACATCAAAACCTCACGATTCGAATGGATACATAACGCTCAGAAGGCAACAAAAACAAAACAACCCCATAACTCGGACACGACCAGAAGAATGGGAATGACAGAAAATTAATGAATTAAGATTTCTAGTATGGCGCCGGCAAGCAATAAAAATGAATGTATTGTTTTTTCGTATTGGCCATTTTTTAACACCAGTCTACGGTGCGTAGTCAGGTATGTGAAAAATGATAATTGCCAGCGTGAGTTGTGAGAGAACAATGTGGAAAGAAACTCTTCCACAGCATTGCAAAAACCAACCACTATCATAAATTTGACAGCACTACATAGCTTGTTTGACCAGTCCAACCTGAAATATTTTGGGGAACTATCGTAAATATCCGCGTTTCGGAGGAAGTTTGCGAAGTCAAACAACATTTTTGTGCGATTTACGGTAAGTTTACCTAAAAATCGTGCGGTAACAAAAGGCTCTGGCGTGAGCACAGGAATAACAAACGAGCCATAAAATTTCTTAAGGTCCGATTTTGGGTATATCGAAAATATACTACAAACGCGTGCGTGGCCGCGTGTGCTGAGTGCAAATAATAACCGAACGAAAAACGGTCAGACATACGAATCGGAGGCATTTATCTCGCGAAAACAAGGAAAGAAATGCACACCAAAAGCGTTTTATTTTCATTTCGTTGTTTGGTTAGGAACGCCGAAAACAGAGTGAGCGTGAAATATTGAATAAGGAAACAACACAACCAAATGTGTAGAAACTGCGCATTAGCCGCGAAATGAGTAAACAGTAAACGACGGATGTATCAGAATCACAAAGGACGAATATAGATACATATCTCATCTTGTTCTCAGTGTTTGTTTGTCAAGCGAGATATGTATGTATGAATTATCTACATGACTAAACAATGATATTCCATTAAAGAGCGTGCCTGTCGCTAGCATTGTTCTTTTTTTATTTCCCGAGCTAAACAAAAAAAACATTGCGAGTTCGTTTGCAAAGCCGTAACTGTCAGTGCCAATCAGGTCAAATCATCAGATGTCCATATGTTGACAGTGACGTTATCAAATATTAGTCTTCTTAATGCAAATCAAATCTTAGAGGAAAAAACTCAACCGAAGAGCAGTATAAAAGACGAGCCAATTTACAAAACAAGATCATAACAATTCGCAAACCCCATGCTGAGTAGTCATAAAAAACCAACACGGTTCAATCTCAAATGTCAAGCACATGTACGATGTCGGTGGCGACAATTCAAAATAACATCGGCTGATGGTTAACCGACCCTGTTCTCTTAGAACATATACATACATAGCGTTGTTGTTGCAATCTTCGAAGCAAAAGTTCACACCAACCAACGGCACTGTTGTTGCAGTCTTGGGAACTAAACAAAATTTTTTAAGTCACATGTATACGTATTGTCCAAGGAACGAAAAACTAGGCCACAAACAGGATGTATGTGAAGCAAACAACAAGACACCCACCAGTGTCGTCTTCTGGCCTTTGACCACCTTGACGCTTGTGTCGTCATGAATGCATAAAATGCGAGTTATCACTTATCATGATTCAAAACAGCCACAAGCGTGAATAGAGATGCTCGCTTAGCTGATAGCGCGACAAGAAGAAACATGCACGTATTGTACATACTGTATATACAGTACATGAGCAGCGGAGTATACAATAAGGACAAGGATACAGCAAATTGTACACATGCAGGCAGATCACTCAAACTTTGCGGGTGTCAGTCACTATGATGGGCCGTGCGTGACCCACAACCACAAACAACAGCATGGGGAGTGCGCTGGCGCAGTCTCTCACGAAAGAGTTTTCTTTCGGTTATGTTGCGTGTATGTATTACCTTGAATCTTTTTATGGGATGACATGATTAAGATCTTTTCTACTTCAGACAAACGAAAAAAGTTATCAACAGTTTGCGTGCCGTGTGAAAGGCTTCGTTTCTCAGGCTTGGTTTCACAATAAGGCAAAGAATAATTGGATTTCCTTCTCACCTCTTAACTCTGAGATAGATGAAGTCAAAGAGAAGAAACCCGAAAGATAGTAAAATCGTAAAAGGCGCCACACCAACTGTGAGCAGCACAACACAACCAGCTGCGTAACAAACACTTCGTATAGCGAAAAATAAAGGGCCAAGTGACTGCACAAGTTTGCGGGTTCCATAACAGGTTAACAGGCTCATCGGAATAGCCGCAGCTCGTCTTAAATGAAAAGATGGGCCAAGAAACGAGAAACAGATTTGAATTTGACAAACGACTCGGTCCTAGAAACAGTCATCATCAACGTTCGTTTGTTTGGACGGGAAGCAGTGAAAAAAAGAACACAGTTTTGTCGGCATTTTTTAGCAAAAAATGGGGAAATAAAAACAAACAAAAATACATTATTATGATTATTGCATTCGTATATATACGAGAATCTGAAACGGAAAGGAAAGACCGGTCACAACATTCAACGTTTTCTTTATTGTGGAAGCACAACATCTGGTGTGCAGAAATGAAAAAAGTAGGGGTTGATTTTGAAATGAATTTTTGAGCGGGAAACAGGGCACACGTTGGTGCATAAAAAGGCAGCATGCAAAGAAGGGAATATAGAAATCGGACAGAGAACGCGCCAAGAAGAAACAACCAAATAATGCATCTGCGTCGAAGCGCACACAACCCTATAAACAGGGCACTACACATTGTAATGATGCGATACACAACACCATTACAACCGAACTGCGGGCCATCTGTTTGCAATGCACATAAAGAGCCAAGGTTCCGAAATAAGGAGGGTCTATCTGGGTTGTAAAGACAGCACGAGCCGAGAATAAGCTGGGCGTAGAAGCTTCACACAGTGCGGGAGCTGAATGTTTTCCTATGTAGCCACACGCTGCATGCCGCACGGCTGAAGCGAGGTCAGTTTATAATTTTGGCACCATAGCTGAACGCGCAGCAGGAGTGCCATTGGCTCTCTCGATCATGCAATTCAGTACAGCACTGTGCGTCGCTCTGCAGCCGTTGTGGCGCGGCAGCAAGGACTGGGGTGCAGCTTGAAGCATACATACACGAATTGCATCACACAACCACCACCATGCCGGCGAATTTGAGACCACTGTTAGACTAAAGGCCACTTTATACTTGGTCTCGTTGCGATACACGCAACATTTTCTCGTTGATTGGCTCATGCGCGACGAACAGCCAATCAGCGTGTCAGAAATTGTTGCGTGTATCGCAACGAGACCAAGTATAAAGTGGCCTTAAGGCTGCTGCCAGATCTTGCAGCAGAAGAAACAAATTTACGACCACACCACCGACGACCGCTCATATGACAAGCGCAGATAAAATTGTCATGCTTGCGTGATCAAGTGGGAAATTTGATGCACTCGGCACATCTGATAAGCAGATCAGCTCCAAAGAGAAGAACCAGACCGTGTAAATGACAGATTTGGGGCAAATTTGAGCGTTTTTCGAAGGGTGTATCGCGATTACCCGGGCCTGCATTTGCTTTAATACTTGTTTCCATACGTTCAATGAAGGTGTTAAAGTTGTGCACAAGAACTCGTAAAAACAGAGAGGGAACAGTATTTTTCTGGAGGCGGATGGTGATAGTAACCCGAGTCCGGTAGTCTGACCCGAGAGCAAATTCCATTCACGTCACTAAAAAACGCGTCTGACTTCCATAGACGCAAAGAAGCTTTGCTCAGAACAAGAAACAAGTTTCAGGTTCGCAGAGAATGTAATCCCCACAGCGCCGACCGAAAACAACTGTTTCATCTCTTATCCCCGCAAGGCCAAGACGAGGTGTTGATCTTTCACTTTCTTCATGAATACAACTGGTTCAGAGATGGGAAGAACGTAGTAAACTTCTTTTCTCGGTTTCTTACAACAACAGCGACAGAAAAAACCGAGTCAGATGTGTTGTCAAGTGGAGTAGCGCTCCTTTTTCGTAAACAAAACGCTATCTGTCGGGTCGAAAACGCATAACTTTAGGTTGCGCTGCGTTCACTGATTCTTGATAGCGCCGAAGGTTTACGGAGCTGGGCAACCAGAATGTGCTTAGCAGTGTTGTATTGTGTACACTGAATGGAAGACATTTAGATAAGGACAATGGTCACACACTAATGTCGTCGTTATTATTGTTGGGATTGCGTGAAGCATAACAGCAGCAAGTGCAACAAAAGTTTTACGACAGCTGCCGCTGCCTGATGCCATTATGAATGCATACCATTGTCAGCATAACAACCTTGGCCTGGCACAGGAGCTACATATTCAAGCTCAATGCGCAAAAACATCGAAAAATGCTCAGATTTTACAACCGAGAATAAAAAAAGTCGATTAGTGCAAGGTATAGGCGTCTGTGACAACAACAAAGGAGGGGCACTTATCACCATTAGAGGTGCTGTGCAGCAGGTGCAGGCGTCAAGTAGCCAGGAAAGCAAACAGCGGTTTGATTGAGTTCAGTAAAACAACGACTTTACTGGTTTTCTGGTCGAAAGATAATCCAATCGAAGGACTAATGCAAGCACAAGTGCACTGGCAAATGCAGGGCAGTGTTCCCACGGTGGGTTCGTAGAAAGCTACATATCTGTATATGCAAAACACGGCGTATAAATAACACGCACTTTGATCTGATGCAGTAAGCAACTTCTTTCACTAAGCCGCCATTGCATAAGACCACCGTTCTAGCACTACAAGTTACTTTATTCAAATCTGCAAGCCGCAGTGCCGAATCACTCCCAAAGATCAGAAAGTTCGTTCTGCTGCCACGCGCATAAATCTATGCCAAATCGCAATGGGCTTTTATTTTTAGTCCAAACCCAAAAATTGTGAGCAGATGTTACCGTTTGCATAAAGGAACGTCAGTAGCTTTAGCAGTTTGTACTCTGCAATCAGCCACAGCGGATTTGACACGGTCACAAGGAGCACGGCATTGGTTACAATGTCCAGTGAACACTGGAAATCGCAGGCGAACTGTTTTTAATTCCAGTTTGGCCGTTCCGTCATCGTACAGTTGCCCTGCTCCAAACTTAATCTTACTCCGATGAGTTGAAGCCCCCAAATCAACCGTGGATAAGTAATCACTTACCGCCCAGAGTGCAAGCATCGATTCTGCCGAATCCTTTCTGTCCTTCATTGTTCATTAAAGAATCCGTTTCACTCTGCGTCCAACTTTCTTGAATTGTTATTATTTATGAAATTTATTCTTTCAATTGTCGATATGCCGGACAATAGTCGAAAAAAATGGCTGACTTGATTATTTGAGCGACTGGCGTACGTGTCTGTGATGCAACTGCAAGTGTTATAAAGACGAACAAGTAGCAAATAACGAAGTGTTTCCTGCTAATCTGCCAGTTGGCGTGACGATAGCGGGGCGCGAAATAAGTCGACCTGAATTGTTTGTGTACAAAGGAACGCTAGAGATACACCAGATGGATACACAACAAAACATTGTTCGACAAGTCCGACTAGAGCACACTTGTTCAAATGTAAATATTGTGTACCTGCTACGTAGGTGCTATAGGTGCGAGTGTGTGCTTGCAAGCAACAAACAACGCAACCGGCACAATTGTAGCTACAGCTTGGTGGATGGCCTTGGGTCAGGCGCGGTATACGAGCTCAGCCACAGTGATATGTACGCGGCATCCACAAAGCACAACGACACGACAAACAAACAACGAACACGAGCGAATAATCCGACATGAAAAAATGCACCCAGCAAATTTGTTCTCGGGGGCGAACGCTGGACGGTTGAAAAAGCAGCGACCACTTTTAGATTCATTTGCTTCGTTGAATGTTGTTTGCTGCCTGTGCTGTTGTTTTTGTTGCGCGAGAAACATTAACCTGGACACCAGGACCGGACTGGAACCTTGTTGTAATCCACAGCCCCTAGCGCTTTACCTATCCTTACCTACCAGAAGCGCCTGAGAACGCGTGCTGCTGTGGAAGGCCGCCTTGACCAAAAAGGGGCAGATAAAAAAAGGCACCAACAAACAACTATTCAAATAAATCGAAATGCGACATTTGTGAGATGACCAGATTGTACTCGCATCTGCTTAGTATCAATTTTCTGCCATGCAAGCTGGCTGGCATCACCGTCACTGACTGATAATATGTAGCAGCAAGTCCACATGTGCACTGCACACCACAGTGACTCATTCATAAATGTAGGTGCGACATGGTCATATGTACATACGTGCCGCGTCTGTGATCCGTCAAAAATGAACATCACACAGTCAGCCGTATTGGGAGGTTAAAATATACTAAGCGATAGCAGTCGCCAGAATGACGGCAAACACATGCACGCCAACATTGCACATTTTTAGCGATAATTTTTTCACCGTGACGCCACTGCGACTGTGTGATCTAGAGTGCACAGGGTTGAGTTTCGTGTGGTATCTCGATTTTGTGATCAGCCTGGCCAGGCAGATGCGAGAGTTGATTTAACTTGGTGCGCGCATGCGTTGACTGACGCCGTGCGAAAACACTGCCAGGCGATTTATATCGAATATTAAACGAACAACGTTGAAGGTTGTGCTGCACTGCTGCTCATTTAATCGGCTCGTTGCGTTTTCAAAGTCGAACAACCGGGATCGAGAACACATCGCACACATCAAGTGACTTGCATGTGCATGATCTATACTTGCATATTTATTCAGAAACCAGATGCGTTTTGCTCTGGACCACGCAGCGTTTTTGAAATAATAACGAGCGTGTTGTGCAGGTAAACACAACAAAATGTTCGATCGAATCACTGCAACTAATTTGTTCTGCTCTCCCACATTTATGGGTGATGCTCTTTTCACACAATGCCGAACCGAACTGCGAACCTCACACATTGATGACGAACAAAACGGTGAACAAATTCCATTGAACAAAAATGTGTAAATCAGTCCATTTGCGTTTGCAGTAGTGCCGGCTGTCAAACTGCATTTTGACTGTGTGTACCACCCAGCCATTCATCAGGATTAATCCTCCATTCAACACAAACTCCGGTCTATTCCAACACCCACACAAAGTTGCTCAACGTCAGTGCATTACCGTTGCTTGGGTGTTTTGGGAGAATTGCTCGCCGGACAAAAACGAACAATAATGCTGACCACTAGCGGAGCTTGAGCTGAATTGGTGATCAGGCCTGTCTGGGTCGTTTGCGAGTGTTGCATTCAGGATATTTAAAAATTTTGTGATGCCACTTATTTCGACCAGCTTAAGAGTTGCTCCCATATTTAAAATGAACAATTCGATACCAAGGGAGGTCCGAAATGATAACAGAGTTTGATACAGCTCGACGAATTTGTTTGCCATTTACGGCATGTTTGTGCATGTACATACGCGCCGAGGAAGAGGTTACATACTTGCCATTGGCAGGAAATTCCCACTTTCATGCAACTTTCGTGCCACATCAAGTTTGCCCTGTTGCACTCAATCAAACACCAAGATACCAAGATACTGCCAATCAGATTTTGAGACAGCTATAACGCACCAAAACTCCCACGATACTCGCAGTGTCGCAGCTTGATGTCCAGGTCGGAAGACCAAGTTGGCAGAAACGAGAAAGTGTGCGTGTAATTGGATGGAAACATGCGCCCTGTCCAAAAACATCTTGCATTACGTTATCTGGTGTAGCACTGGCGCTTGCTGCACACTTGTAGCGACAAAGCGAGAACGCCCTAGTGTCTGAGCGACCATTACGGCAAAAATATGATCCATGTTTCGTTTCCCCGTCGCCCATTGTCCCAGCAAAGTAAACGCGACAGCCAGCAGACTTTGACGCTGCTGGATTTATGCCACGTGTGTATACATATGTAGGTCTTGTCACACGTTCGTGCGTGTGTATTTTGTCAGACGCACCCGACAGAACCACAAACGCCGCACATCGGTCGGTATATACGAACCCCATTCCGAATGTGCCGTGCGTACGAACCTAACATACGGTATATACATACCTATGCCTCTGACAAGTAAGCGCCATCCGACCAAGCGTGTCAATGCAGAAGCAGAGAAAGAGAACCACAGCACAACAGCTATGTACATACATGTATAGCTAGTCTTAGCTGGGTCTTTCTTTCTAGCTATCTTTTGCTCTCGCAAGCAGCAGCTGGTTGTACGAACGTACGCTGCTCAAACTCCCGGTTGATAGGTGCTGTCAAACCAAGAGTCAGCACCTATTCGAACCCAAAACGAGCTGAAGTCAGTCAGTTTTGGCCGAGGCTCCTTTCAGAGCCGCAAGATACGAGCAAATACAGAATCGACTGCCACGGCCACGGAGCCAACAAAACACCGGCAAATGTCGTGCCCCAAGTGTCGTGTAGATTGGATACGACACCGGAACGCCAATTTAGACGACAAACGAGCACAGCCATTTCGACAGCAGAGCTGTTCCGAAGGGCACTTTGGCACGTTTTTTAAACGCGTAGCGCAGCTGCCTGGTTGCCGGGAAGTTCAAACTGAGTCAAGTTTTCAGTTTGCGAAAGTCCACGTCAAACTGGAAGTGATTGCTAAACCATTACGGCTGAAAAGCACACTTACAATTTGTAAGTTACAAATATCCACCGCACTGATACAAGTATGTAGTGCGTAGTGTGAGTTTCCATTTTTCAAATCCGAATTTTGACCTTTTAATCCCCTTCGTGCCACGTGGATTTGGGCAGCGAGACAGAAGGCAGTGTCTTTCTGTGCGTCGTATCTGTTATTTCTCATCTTCCAACTCCAGCATCACACAATCTAATCTCTGCCAATGGAAAGCTGTGCGTCGCTTCAGTTTTTAGATTGTAACGCATAAAATTGGCAGATAAGCTGCATGATCCACGTGCCTTTTCAAATGCGAATTGCTTTCACTTTCAACCGAGCAATGCAACTGAGTTCAACCAACGAAAGCGGTGGACGAAAATCCCAATCACAGAAAAGCAAGGCATCATCTTGATGGCAAAAGCAGTATTTTCCAACTGAAGCACACTCACATACACGTTATACTTCCCGGAAGGAAACCGAATCAACGAAACGTACAAAACGACCCCTTTCGCTGAAAATATGTGTCAGATGGTGTTTTCAACAGCGTATCAGTTGGTGCGTAAGCTGAAACAGAGCAGCAAGAGAAAAACACACCCACGAAAAGGCGAATAATACAACATTGTGCTAACACCATAGTGTGTGACTCATTACACCGAATTTGGTATGCATAAAATAGCGTTCTGCCGATGTATTATATTTATTATTTGTACAACGCATCGTGGACGAGCGAGAAAAAACTGATAAAAACGCAGCGCAAAGCGCAACGCGTCATAATAAACGCAAACGCGGCTGGTTGAGAAGAAGGGAAAACATCGGGCGGTGAATAATCACGTGACTTTGTTTGTCGATGAGAACACCTGTTATTTTGACTGCTTATGCAACAACTAGCCATACATTTTTTGCGCATAAATTTGAGAAAAAAACATAATCAACACGGCGGACAATCTGTCGAAATGCACCTATACACACGCCGCATCAGTTTAGGAACGGATTCCGATACTGCTTGCAGTTTTAAGCCTTTGTTCAAGTCGAATAAAAAAATGAAATTCTGGCTATCAATTTTGCGAGTAGGATGGGCACCATGGCTAGAACTACGGTTGGCACAGACAAATTTTGCATGGCATAGTAAGTTTCTGGTTTCGGTGCCTCATGCATTTTTACACCCGCAGGAAAACTCCCGTTCCAAGTCGAGGCAGGCAACAAGCTCAACACACAGTCAACAAGGCACGCAGCTGACACACACACCGCTTGTGTGACTGAAACATTCGAAACGCACACGAAGCCAGCTGCGTGGCTTGTTGACTGTGTGTTGAGCTTGTTGCCTGCTTCGACTTCGAACGGGAGTTTCCCTGCGTCTCTAAAAACGCATGAGGCAACGATATTGGAAATTTACTATAAGTAAGTATTTTGCGACAGACTTGGAGCACCAATGCCAATCAGCGCAAAAACCGATCAAAAATCAGCCAAGTGTAGGGGTGATGTTTCATTCCAGGGTCACGAGCTCCAGCTTCATGAATAACCAGTTCTGAGAAGAATATTTTTTCATGCGTGGCATTATTTTTTCTACAATCGGGTTTTCCCGGGGTTTTCGACACCCACCACAAAATCCCTGTATCGAACGGGCATCATGGCAGGCCAATGGGTGGAATTTTCGCCCCCCTCTCCCGGTTGGCATAGTAGGAGCGATCTTTTGGCTCAAAATGGTATAAAATCGGTATTTTTCACTCTAAATAGGCGAAAAGTCGCGCGCTACGCGTGAAATTAGTGTCTTAGAGCATAGTTTTTCAACATTCAGGCTTAAAAATTTTGATTCCTGGATGACGCACCTAGCTGGGCCCTCACAGTAGGTAGGTCCTCATTTTTGGTGGCACAATAGGTAGCCGTCCCCTCTCGGAGTAACTACACCACTGTCAACCAACAGTTCGTAAACAGCACATGAATAAGAAAAGCACCTGTGGCGCCAGTGTAGTGGCAGGCAAATGGTTGCAAGGTACCAGTGGTGTCGTTGGGGGGGGGGTTACCCCCTGGTATGGGGTATGGGAAATCGGCCGGGGGTATGGGGTATGGGAAATTTTTCACTTTTGGAACAAGCACCCCTAAGAAATGACTTTTTGACCCCGAGAAGTACCAAAAGTGGCCATTTTTCGTCCAAAAATGTCAAAAATCGCTTACTACCGCAAGAAAACTCTGTTTTAAGCACTTTTTAGACCAATTTTGGCGCTTTTAGAAGATTTTTGGGGTCATTTTTTTCAAAACCCCCACCCTCCGGTATGGGAAATTTTTGAGTTTTTGGAAACCCCCCTGGTATTGGAAATTTTTGATTTTTGGGGGTATGTATGGGAAATTTCCCGAAAATTAGGCTGGGTATGGGAAAATTTCGATTTCTCAACGACACCACTGCAAGGTACCCTGGGGGGGATGGATCCAGATGGTTGCAAGGTACCCCCCTACCCAGCCTCCGGGTCCGGGAGGTTGCAAGGTACCCCTGAGGTCCGAAAAAAGGGTGTTTTTGCATGCATTATGCTGCAAATTTGGCCGAAAAATTGGTACTTTTTTTGCATTTTGGACGAAAATTTGCCTAAAATACCTATTATATTGAGGTTTGCGCGCAGAGCGCGCGATTTTTGGGGTTTTGAGGTCGAAAAACACCCATTTTTGCCTATTAAAACTATAAATTGATGGTTGCAAGGTACCCTCCGGGGTGGTTGCAAGGTACCTACCCTTCCCCCCCCCCATCTCCCCAAGGGGTGGTTGCAAGGTACCTACTCCTTAGGGGGGGAATCCCCCCCCATCCCCCCAGCCACTACACTGTGTGGCGCACACCCCACCTGATGTCGTGACCGGCTGACCGGATCGAAACGGTCTTGGTGGTGCGCAGGTATAGTCGAAATAACTGGGCCAAAAATGATCTTTGACGAAAACTGTCCCGCCACTAAGTCCCTTTAGTTTACGGACATGAAAATAAATACAAAGCAGGGTGTGCAAGTGACTGTTTTCAGAACTGACTTTATCACTGTCTGTCCGTGATAAAGTTCGATGGAGGTTTGAAAACTGTTTCGAAGCGCGCTTCCGCAAATTCGTCAAACATCATTGAGTTTCGGGCAATAGTCCATTTTTGGCTGGTCCGGTCAACTTACTCTGTACCGTATTGTCGGAAATAGAACCCCCCATTAATTGAACCCCCCTAAATGGCTCGAAATCAAAAATAGAACCCCCCCATTAATTGACCGCCCCCTATTAATAGAACCCCACCCCCAACCTTCACCGTACCACAGACTAGTGGTATGTTGTTTAAGCTTGCGTACACAACAGAATACAGCTTTTTAAGCATAATTGCCGCTGTTGAAGTTAGAAAATACCGAAAACAAGCCATTTTTATGGGCATTATTAACAATGATTTTTTCGTCGGGGGGGCCAAATGAAAAATATAACCCCCCCAATAATTGACCCCCCCATAAATTGAACCCCCCAAAATGACCCCAGTGAAAAAATAGACCCCCCCGGGTTCTATTTCCGACAATGCGGTACGCAGTGTAGTTCCTGGGAGGGGGAGGGCGGGACCCCCCCTAAGGTACACTAATTTCCCCGACCAAGGTACACTTAGTGCACTAATTTCCCCAATTTTTGCCTAAAATGGCCATTTTTAGGCCTAAAATGGGCATTTTAAGGCCTAAAATGTGTGATTTTCAGGTCAATGTTCTCACAAGTCGCCAAAATACCCATTTTATGAAGAATTTTTTCCAAAAAGGGGTAAAAATAGGTCAAATTTTCTACCTCAAAAAGTGACTTTTTCCTGATTTTGGGTCTTCCCCCCTTCCCCCCCCAGGGAGGACACTAATTTCCCCTCCGAAAAAGCAGGGAGGTACACTAATTTCCCCGCCGGACCAGGAACTACCGCAAAAACCTAAATACAGCCCCCGGAATAGAGCCCCCCCCGTAATACAGCCCCCAAAAAGGGGTCAGTGAATTAATAGAGGAATAGAGCCCCCCCGGAATAGAGCCCCCCAGTGTAGTTCCTGGGGGGGAGGGGGGTCCCCCCTAAGGTACACTAACCGCCGCGACCAAGGTACACTAGTACACTAACCGCCGCGCCAGGTACACTAACCGCCTCAATTTTTGCCTAAAATCGGCATTTTTAGGCCTAAAATGGGTGATTTTTAGGTCAATGATGTCAAAAGTCGCCAAAATACCCTTTTTATGGAGAATTTTTGGTGAGCCGAATTTTTTCCAAAAAGGGGTAAAAATCGGTCAAATTTTCTACCTCAAAAGTGACTTTTTCCTGGATTTGGGTCTTCCCCCCCTTCCCCCCCAGGGAGGCAGTGTAGTGGCTGGGGGGGGGGGATGGGGGGGATTCCCCCCCTAAGGAGTAGGTACCTTGCAACCACCCCTTGGGGGGGATGGGGGGGGGAAGGGTAGGTACCTTGCAACCACCCCGGAGGGTACCTTGCAACCATCAATTTAGGGTTTTTATAGGTAAAAATGGGTGTTTTTCGATCTCAAAACCCCAAAAAATCGCGCGCTCCGCGCGCAAACCTCCATATAATAGCTATTTTGGGCAAATTTTCGGCCAAAATGCAAAAAAGTACCATTTTTTCGGCCAATTTTGCAGAAAAAAGCATGCAAAAACACCCTTTTTTCGGACCCCAGGGGTACCTTGCAACCTTCTGGAGGCTGGGTAGGGGGGTACCTTGCAACCATCTGGATCCATCCCCCCCAAGGGTACCTTGCAACCATCTGCCTGCCACTACACTGCAGGGAGGTACACTAACCGCCGCACGGAAAAAGGGGGTAGGTACACTAACCGCCGCGCCGGACCAGGAACTACACTGCCCCCCCCCTCCTAAGTAACAACCCCTATACAGTAGTGTATTAACGCTTGATAGTGGTCCACAGGTACATTTATGCACGTTTGTTGTTCGTTCAGAGCACATAATACGCCTCTTATTAACGAATAGACGCGAATAAATGCGGTTACAAGCGAAAAAACATCATTTCAAACCCCTTTTTAGGGGTTTTTGGGGGGTATTTCTGGGAACAATTTTTTCAGGTTCGGGTCAGTGAATTAATAGAGGCCCCCCGGAATAGAGCCCCCCCAAAATGGGGTCAGTGAGTTAATAGAGCCCCCCTTCTATTTAGGTTTTTACGGTACACTGTGTGTACGCCTTTCAAAATTCAGGTAAAGGACGCTCGTCTAACAGTCAAGCGAGTAACCAGCTGACTACTACTCTCGTCTGGCAATCGTTGGTGTCGCTGGGGGGGGGGGGTCCCGGATCGGCCCGTTTTTTGGATTTTTCCACACCCCCGGAATGCGTGAAAAAATAGTTCTTTGTTTCCCCCCAAAAAAAGCCGTGTTACCCGAAGCTGCCCAAAAATACAAAAAACATGCTTTTGGAGCAGTGTAGTTCCTGGTCCGGCGCGGCGGTTAGTGTACCTACCCCTTTTTTCCGTGCGGCGGTTAGTGTACCTCCCTGGGGGGGAAGGGGGGGGGAAGACCCAAATTCAGGAAAAAGTCACTTTTTGAGGTAGAAAATTTGACCGATTTTTGGCCCTTTTTGGAAAAAAGTCTCCATAAAAAGGGTATTTTGGCGACTTTTGACAACATCGACCTAAAAATCACCCCTTTTAGGCCTAAAAATGGCCATTTTAGGCCTAAAAAATTCCCTATTTCAGGCAAAAATTGAGGCGATTAGTGTACCTGACGCGGCGGTTAGTGTACTAGTGTACCTTGGTCGCGGCGGTTAGTGTACCTTAGGGGGGGACCCCCCTCCCCCCAGGAACTACACTGTTTTGGAGGGATGGGTGGGTGGGTTGGGTGGGTACCGTAAAAACCTAAATACAGCCCCCCCCGGAATAGAGCCCCCCCCAAAAAGGGGTCAGTGAATTAATAGAGGCCCCCCGGAATAGAGCCCCCCCCTATGGGTGGGCACAATACCCAATACCAATACCACCCAATACCAATACCAATACCAGTGTTTGGTATTGGCAGTGTAGTTCCTGGGGGCAGGGTAGTACTTGGGGGGGGGGGGGGCGGGGGGGGGGGTCCCCCCCCAAATTCATCTATCTATCGTCAACACTTTTTGATTTCATCTATCTATCGTCAACACTTATGGGCAAATCTATCTATCGTCAACAAAGTCTGGGAACAATCTATCTATCGTCAACACATTTCGACCCCAAAATGGGTATTTTTGCCTCAAAATGGCTCAAAATCGGTGTTTTTGTCCCAAATAGGGAAAAAATCGCGCGCTACGCGCGGATTTAGTACATCTTAGTACATTTTCATTAATATTTACACATTATTACCTACTTAGTACACTATACTATACCTTGATTTTTGGCGACCCCCCCCCCCCACCATCTATCTATCGTCAACAAGTTTGGGTCGACCCCCCCCCCAGATTTCGGACTTGGGTCATCTATCTATCGTCAACACATTTCGGGTCCCAATCTATCTATCGTCAACACCCTGACCAAGTACTACCCTGCCTGGGGGGGGAGGGGGGGTCCCCCCCCCTAAGGTACACTAACCGCCGCGACCAAGGTACACTAGTACACTAACCGCCGCGCCAGGTACACTAACCGCCTCACTTTTTGCCCAAAATAGGCATTTTTAGGCCTAAAATGGGCATTTTTAGGCCTAAAATGGGTGATTTTAAGGTCGATGTTGTCAAAATTCGCCAAAATACCCTTTTTATGGAGAATTTTTTCCAAAAAGGGCCAAAAATAGGTCACATTTTCAACCTCAAAAAGTGACTTTTTCCTGGATTTGGGTCTTCCCCCCCCAGGGAGGTACACTAACCGCCGCACGGAAAAAAGGGGTAGGTACACTAACCGCCGCGCCGGACCAGGAACTACACTGGGTATTGGTATTGGGTCTAATTCTGGTATTGGGTATTGGGTATTGGTATTGAAGCTGGCCTGGTATTGGTATCGGGTTTGCCCAGGTATTGGGTCAAAACCAATACCCAATACTAATCCAGAAAAACCCAATACCAAACCAATATCAAACCCAATACCTGACTTAAAACCCAATACCAAACCAATGCCAAACCCAATACCAACCCAATACCAGACCAAAAACCCAATACCAAGCCAATACCAAGACCAATACCCAATACCAATACCAACCCAATACCCAATACTCAATACCAATACCAGCCCAATACCAAACCCAATACCAGGCACTTCAGTGGTATTGATCTGGTATTGGGTATTGGTATTGGTATTGGGTCTCACCCGGTATTGGCAGTGGTGTCGTTGGGAAATCAAAAAGTCAGGATACCGGATACCCAAAATCCAAAATTTTCGGATACCGGATACCCAAAATGAAAAATCTCGGATACCAGGGAGGGGGTTGCTCCCTAAAATAAAAAATCTCGGATACCCAGGGGGGGTTGTTCAAAAAAGGTCAATTTTTTTAGAGGAAAATTGAGCAAAATCGGTATTGAAAGCGCAAAAAACGGTCATTTTGGGGGTTATGCTTGCGCTAGCAAGCGATTTTGAGCATTTTGGAGGTAAAAATGGGCGATTTTTACGGTTTTCGGAAAAAATTTAGGGTAGGATACCCCTGGACAAAAAGTCAGGATACCGGATACCCCTGGGTGAAAAAATCAAGATACCGGATACCGGATACGGGGGGGTAACCCCCCCTTCCCCCCCCCAACCACACCACTGGGTATTGGTATTGGGTATTGGGCAGTGTAGTGGCTGGGGGGGGATGGGGGGGATCCCCCCTAAGGAGTAGGTACCTTGCAACCACCCCTTGGGGGGGGATGGGGGGGAAGGGTAGGTACCTTGCAACCACCCCGGAGGGTACCTTGCAACCATCAATTTATGGTTTTTATAGGCAAAAATGGGTGTTTTTCGACCTCAAAACCCCAAAATTCGCGCGCTCCGCGCGCAAACCTCCATATAATAGGTATTTTAGGGCGCCCTTAGTCATAGTGGAAAATGGAAATGGAAATGCAAAAAATAATCTATGTCCAAGTTTTCCATTTCCATTTCCAATATGACTAAGGGCATACTGGAAATGGAAAATGGAAATGAAACAAAACATTTACTGCAGCAGCCATGTTTTGACATGTGACAAAAACATTTTCTGTTCCACTCAATTCGCGGCCGCTGATTGGTCAAATTTCACACAGAAAATGTTTTGTTTCATTTCCATTTTCCATTTCCAGTATGCCCTTAGTCATATTGGAAATGGAAATGGAAAACTTGGACATAGAATATTTTTTGCATTTCCATTTCCATTTTCCACTATGACTAAGGGCGCCCTTAGGCAAATTTTCGGCCAAAATGCAAAAAAGTGCCTATTTTTCGGCCAATTTTGCAGAAAAAAGCATGCAAAAAACACCTTTTTTTCGGACCTTAGGGGTACCTTGCAACCTTCCGGAGGCTGGGTAGGGGGGTACCTTGCAACCATCTGGATCCATCCCCCCCAAGGGTACCTTGCAACCATTTGCCTGCCACTACACTGGTATTGGGTCACCAATTTGGTATTGGTATTGGGTATACTTGCGGGCCGGAAAAAAAACCGTTTTTTTTCCGGAAAAAAAACCGAAAAAAAACCGTTTTTTTTCCGAGGCCCGGAAAAATACGTTTTTATTTTTCCGGAAATTTTTCCAAGTGGCAACTTTTGGAAAAAAACCGTTTTTTTTCCAAAAATTTCCGAAATATTTTCAAAGGTTGCGAAAGGATGTTGTCAAAACCAATGTAAATCGGTGCTAAACAGTTCAAAATGAGCACTTTTTAATCTCCAGGTGCATTTTTAGCCTGTTTCAGGCCATTTCCAGACAAAATTTTCTCCAAAATAGGCGTTTTTGGACCATGGGTATCCTTAAGTACTGGAAAAATATTTGGAAAAAAAACGGTTTTTTTTCCGGAAAAAAAACGGTTTTTTTTCCAAAAATATATTTTGCGGAAAAATACGCAAGTATAGTATTGGGTATTGGGTATTGGTACAGGGCCGGTATTGGTATTGGGTATTGGTATTGGGTGTCAAAAGTGGTATTGTGCCCAGGCCTACCCCCCCCCCCTTAAGTAACATCCCCTATACTGTAGTGTATTAAGGCTTGCATAGTTTTTTTTAGACACTTTTTAGGTGCAATTTGCACCTAAAAAATCAGAATTGCACCTAAAAATTCAGGGTTAGGTGCAAGGTTGCACCTAAAATTTTGGGCCCTTATTTGCTCAATTTAGCATTTATACAGCATCTTTTAAGGTTGGAAAGCTTAGAAACAAAAAAATGCACTGCGCGGCTTTTCATTCCTTCCAATAAATTCCATCGAGGCATTTGGTCGACATCGACAAAAAATATTGATCTGATTGATTGATTTCGTACACAGTTAGTACCTGGTGTGCTGGTGATAAGATTCAAAACAAATACATGCTGTACTAGGATCAGTGTAATTCCTGGTCCGGCGAGGCGGTTAGTGAACCTACCCACTTTGTCGGTGCGGCGGTTAGTGTACCTCCCTGCTCCCTGTGGGGGGAAGGAGGGGAGGAAGACCAAAATTCAGGAAAAAGTCCTTCTTTAAGATAAAATTCGACCTATTTTTGCCCTTTTTTGGAAAAAATTCTCCATAAATAGGGTATTTTGGCGACTTTTGACAACATTGACCTGAAAATTACCCATTTTAGGCCTAAAATGCCCATCTTGGGCTAAAAATGCCTATTTTAGGCAAAAATTGCGGCGGTTAGTGTACCTGGTGCGGCGGTTTAGTGTATTAGTGTACCTTGGTCGCGGCGGTTAGTTTACCTTAGGAGGGGACCCCCTCCCCCCAGGAACTACACTGACTAGAACTAGAGCAGAACATGACAACAGTATTAGATACCCACACAGTAAATGAACAGCGAAAGTAATTGATTCGTACGTGACCCCCAAATGTGGATATGGTGAGATAAAAATTTTACTGTTTCGTTTTCTTCTCAATCGGTTCTCAATAATGAAACTAGTACAAAATGTGCTCCAAAATGTTGAACTTTCCCTGAAAAGTTTGCTTTTGCTAAAGGAAAAGGCATTCATTGCGTTACAACTTTATTGAACTTCTAAAAGCACGCAAATAGCATTGAACACACAACCTGGCAAAAAAGCCTAAAATTGGCGTTTTTTTGTCCAAAATAGGGGTTGCACCTACTTTGGCCAGCTTGCACCTAAAAATTGGGGGGTTGCACCTAAGTTGCACCTAGTGAATTTTGAAAAAAAAACCCTGCTTGATAGTGGTGTACAGGTACATTTATGCACGTTTGTTGTTCGTTCAGAGCACATAATACGCCTCCTATTGACGAATAGACACGAATAAATGCGATTACAAGCGAAAAAACATCCTTTCAAACCCCTTTTTAGGGGTTTTTGGGGGCTGGGGGGTATTTCTGGGAACAATTTTTCAGGTTCGGGTCAGTGAATTAATAGAGGCCCCCCCCGGAATAGAGCCCCCCGTAATAGAGCCCCCCCAAAATGGGGTCAGTGAGTTAATAGAGCCCCCCTTCTATTTAGGTTTTTACGGTACATGATATGCTGAAAATTTTTGTCCAAGCAAGCTTCGATTGGCTAGCTCGATTCGATATATTAACTCTTGGTCGCGCCTGAGATAAATCCAAAAAGAGTTAAAAAAACCAACAGTTGAGAAAACGCATCTTGATGAAACACAGACATAATAAAAGTGGAAGGCAGCAAAAACGGTGTTGGTTGATGTTGGTTGAAGTTGAACAGTTGGACTTGGACAGTTGAAAATTGTGCTTGTCCATGCAAAGTTGAAGAAAATGTTTCGGCAGTGTGGTTTTTCTCCAAACACGAACATGTCGGGATGTCGGGCGAGACAGTCGTGCCGGGAAGACTGATTATAAACAACCATATGGGACATGCGCCACCGCGCATGCCCCGATAAAACGGATAAAGCTGATAAACCTGATAAACCCGACTCCCTTGCGCTGGGGGAAGACTGATTACAAATAACCCGGATAAAGCTGAAGCTGATAAACCCGACCCAGCTGCGCTGGGGGGAAGACTGATTACGGATTGAAAAATAAAACGGATACCGTATTGTCGGAAATAGAACCCCCCCATTAATTGACCCCCCCATTAATTGAACCCCCCTAAATGGCTCGAAATCAAAAATAGAACCCCCCATTAATTGACCCCCCCCCCATTAATAGAACCCCACCCCCAACCTTCACCGTACCACAGATTAGTGGTATGGTAGGGCTGTGTTGTTGTGTCAAACGTTGTTTAAGCTTGCGTACACAACAGAATACAGCTTTTTAAGCATAATTGCCGCTGTTGAAGTTAGAAAATACCGAAAACAAGCCATTTTTATGGGCATTATTAACAATGATTTTTTTCGTCGGGGGGCCAAATGAAAAATATAACCCCCCCCAATAATTGACCCCCCCCATAAATTGAACCCCCCCCAAAATGACCCCAGTGAAAAAATAGACCCCCCGGGTTCTATTTCCGACAATACGGTAAACCCGAATCGGTTGTGGGACAGTTCGTTCCCAGTGATCTGGTCCCCCCAATTGGATGCAGCTGCCTTGGAACTGGAACTGTAATGTTTCACGTCAACCATTACCTCGCTGTTTTCCAGGCCTCAAATGTTTCATTTGGCTCAAGCCTTAGCCAAGTGAAACATCACAGACACTACAAACCCGAGATTGTCAATGACGTCAAACATTAGTACCCAAAAGCTATTTACTGCTGCATTCAGGACCAGACCCCAACACCAGCCAGGGTTGGGCAAAAAACGTTTTTTTTGAAAAAAAACGTTTTTTTAAAAAAAAACGTTTTTTTTAAAACGCTCAGATGACCAAAATATGCCCCCAAAAAAATGGAAAACGCTCATGTTGGGAAGAAAACGTGGTTAAATGAAGTCATTCTATGTGTTCTGAGGCAAAATAAACAGGTTTCAACCCTTTTCTAGCGAGTTGCTAAGATCCCATATCAGACCCGCATCGTGGGACCAACCTTGGCCGGGGTCATCACTGAAAGTCAAACTCCGTATATCGACGTATCTCGACAAAGTAAAAATTGGTCGAAAATTTTTTGAAAAAAATGGGACAAAAAATTGATTTTCCTTGATGATCAGGGTACTTTCCCTGAAAAATCAGGGAAAATCAAGGAAATTCAGGATTTAAAACAAACGAAAAACGACCCAGGCGTTTTTTTTTAAAAACGTCGTTTTTTTAGAAAAAACGCCGTCGTTTTTTTTTTGCCCAACCCTGACACCAGCTCGTGCTTCACGCCACACCGGCCATACGCACGTTCTGCGTAATTCAATCAGCGTAACCAGTCTTCCCCGAGCTGCCCAACCCAGGAAGGCTGATTATATGCATGCAACAGCATGCGTAATCAGCCTTCCTGAGATTGCGCTTTGGGGGAAGGCTGATTATGGCTTCGTTTAATTTGTAATCAGTCTTGCCCCCAGAGCCTCTGCAGGGTGTACTGATTACAATGGTAATCAGTCTTCCATCAACCGAGACAGTGCATTGGGGTGCGGCAGAAGGGAAGGGACGATAGCACTGCCGCGATGTCGCTTCACGCGACATGGGGCCGGGCCGCGATTTTGGGCTTTTGGTTCGGGCCGGGCCGGAGATTTGGAGGATCGGGCCGGGCCGGGCCGAGCACCCCGGCCCGAACCTTCTGAAGTGACTTATTGTACTCAAAGAATATGACAACTTTTTCATTGAAAGCAATTATTTTTCCACCTAAAAATAAGTTCAGAAAAATCACAAAAATTAGGAAAAAATCGGGTAAAAATCTGACCCAAAAAATTCGGGCCGGGCCGCCGAGCTTTGGGCACCTGGGGGGGGGGGCGGCCAAACCCGGCAGATTGTGTCCTCTGGCACCAGTGTAGTCCCTGGTCCGGAGGGGGAACAAGCGGTACCCCAGGATAGTACTTGGGGAGTTTGGGGGCATAGTTTTTTTAACCAAATTTAAAGCAGGTAAATTTTTTCAGAAGCTACTAAATTTTAGAATTTAGTAGTTTTGCTACTAAATTTTTCACTGGCTAAAAAGAGCTAGTAAATTTTAGAAAAAAGCTACTAAATTTTACCTTCTCAGAAGCATTTTTAAGGGGAATAACGGAAAATTTCGCGCTCTACGCGCGCATTCCGGTCACCTGCTGTGGTACCGTGCCGCTTACGGCACAAATGAGCATGAGCATGCGCATCATCAGTTCGTTGATGCCTTGGCTTCAAGAAGTGTTGCACATAAAGTACATACTGTTGAAGATGTTTAATGGGTTGGGTGGGTACCAGACTGCAGACCACCAATGTGATATGAACATGTTTCGCTGACCTATTGGGATATTATTAACAGTGTTGGGACAGACAGACACAGTAGATTTCAACAAATGATGATGCCAGTGATGGTCAGCAGAATTTCAGTGGGTCAATGTCTCAGCCAGTAAGATATTCCGATTAGCAGGCCCAGAAAGTTATTTCTTAGGCCGCGTACAGATAGAGCTGGTTCTGGTTCTGGTTTTACTAAAAAAATTTCTATGTCCGAAAACCAGAACCAGAGCCAGCTCTATCTGTACGCAAAACTGGAAATACTTCTGACGCAATATTTTTATTCTATGTCAGAGAACCAGAAATATCTCCAGCTCTATCTGTACGCAAAACTGGAAATATTTCTGGCGCAGTTCTAAACATTTATGTCCCTGGGTTATTTATGAAAAAAACGTGGTATGCGCTTGCAACATTTTGTTTGATTACAGGGTGTGCCGAAATACACACACCTGGTATGAATTATTGTTTGTGCAGTAATTGTTTCGATTTGTGATAAACTTTGGCTAATTGTTTTTGGTCTGCTGTGGGCGCTTTGCCAACAATCTTCCATCGTTTGCAACCATGTTTTCAGGTATGATGTTTTCAGGTACCTTAGAATTCTAAACAAGGCCCCTAGTCTGCTGCGCTATCAGAACTAAACTTTCCACTTCGATACAGTTTGTTGATGTTTTCATCCATGCTGAGGAAAGCAGAGACACCGCTGGGAGGATTTTCACTACGGTGTTTGAGGTACATTTTCCAAAAAACTGGTTCAAGCACAAGGTGCTCAACGGAAATTCTTAAGTGTAAAAGTCCCACCAATCAGCAAATAAACCGCTTGAACCGCTTTCGGAAAATGTACCTCAAACACCGTAGTGAAAATCCTCCCAGCGGTGTCTCTGCTTTCCTCAGCATGGATGAAAACATCAACAAACTGTATCGAAGTGGAAAGTTTAGTTGTGATAGCGCAGCAGACTAGGGCCTTGTTTAGAATTCTAAGGTACCTGAAAACATCATACCTGAAAACATGTTTGCAAACGATGGAAGATTGCTGGCAAAGCGCCCACAGCAGACCAAAAACAATCAGCCAAAGCTTATGACAAATCGAAACAATTACTGCACAAACAATAATTCATACCAGGTATATGTATTTCGGCACACCCTGTAATCAAACAAAATGTTGCAAGCACACACACACCACGTTTTTTCAAATAACCTAGTGACATAAATGTTTCGAACTGCGCCAGAAATATTTCCAGTTTTGCGTACAGATAGAGCTGGAGATATTTCTGGTTCTCTGACATAGAATAAAAAATATTGCGCCAGAAATATTTCCAGTTTTGCGTACAGATAGAGCTGGCTCTGGTTCTGGTTTTCGGACATAGAAATTTTTTTAGTAAAACCAGAAACAGAACCAGCTCTATCTGTACGCGGCCTTAGGTAACAAACGGCTAAAAAGGTAACATTTTTATGCGCGCTCAGCGCGTTTGTGATCAGTCCATGTCCGGTTGTCGGGTCAAGGATAACAGTTTTGTGTCTTAGTGTGGACAACCAGCTTTGTGTCCAATATGCTCCACAACTACTGCTTGTTAATGTCAACTACGAAAAAATATAGCAGTAATCATTTCCACATTTCGCAGTGGGGTGTCTGTTTGTGTGGAATCCACACTGTGGATGTGCATGACAAGTTTCTAGCGTGTAATAACCCACGGAGTTGGCCCACAAATGCAAAACACTTCAAACCTTTTCGCTCTACGCGCGATGACCATCATTCTCAACGAGGTGGTACCTTCATTAGTGTCAAAAAGCATGTTTGTGCATTGTGTCTCCAGTCTCTGCAACCTAAAATTCCTGAAATGGTGATGATGCCTATTGGAGTCTAGTTCCCTCTGTGGGTCGGGACTCCCGGGCACGGAGTGATCCTGAGATTTCCTAAGATTCCTGATTGTCCTAAGATTTCCCCGTGCCCATTTCCCGACATGAGACCCAGCGCCAGATATCGATGCTGCCCGTTCGAAAATTGAGTGAAAGCTGTTCATGCATGTGGTTGCGCGATATCATTTATTCTGGGTTTTATCGTCTTTGTAGTTTTATTGGGCTTCCTCGTCGGATCTACACACGTTACATGCATAAAATACATTCAGTACATAAGTAAATAAAATTATACAATTTCACCAAATACATATAGAATCCGGCAATAATTAGTGAACATAGCGAACCCTCGAGAAAACAAAAGCCCATGCCCGCATTTGAGGAAGCGCGGTAAAAATCGTTACCTTTGTCGTTGTGTGCACCAGTGGTTTTTTAAAAAAAAAAATTTTTTTTTTTTATTAAAAAAAAAATTTTTTTTTTAAAAAAAAAAATTCGTTCCAAAAGTTAAAAAAAAAATTTTTTTTTTATTATTTCAAAATTTGAAAATTTCTCTATTTTTTTGCTCTAAAAGTGCTATTTTTTGCATAAAAATTGCTACTGTTAACATCACCCGACCCTACCATGGGTGTATTGGGTGCCATAATCGTTGTTTTGTGGCATCTAGACATAGTGCACACACTCACATGGCCTCTCATATGATTACACATGTACATGTGACTGGGTGGGCATGCATTTATCCATGCAACAGACCCGAAAGCAGTGGTTCGGTGTGATATTCACTCTATATTTACACTGTTTGTCACATATTTGCATTGGTCGTGTACCAAGAGGCAATAGTTTCACCCAAATTTACCGTCTTGAGTGTCACAAAGCCACACCAAGGCACCCACACCACGTGGGGGAAGTGTACGGGTGTGTACCTGACTACTGTTGGTACTCATTGACCATTGTTTAGTATTGTTTTCGTGTCGTGAGTGCTTATATGCACTTACCACACGTTATGGAAGAAAAATGCCACTATTTTTTGCTTTAGCGCTCATTTTTTTCGTTTCTGGCAGTTTTTGGCTGGAATAAAAAAATTTTTTTTTAAATTAAAAAAAAAATTTTTTTTTTAAAAAAAAAATGGGGTTTGAATAAAAAAATTTTTTTATTAACCACTGGTGTGCACGACATATGAATAAACTGTGATTCTGAATATTTGAGATCAATTTCGTATGAACAAATATCCACGGTGTATGAACATTATAGAAGTAAAAGTACCCGCCTGAAGATCACACAAGCAGAACAATAATACACAGTAACGAGAAGAATACGCACAAAACAGAACGGTTTTGCAAAATAAAGGGTTTCTGATCGAGTGTGAAGGAAACTGTGACCACGACGTGACTGTGCGTTAAAATGCACCCAATTGCGCCGGGGTGCTCGAACACAGCTCTGAAGTACCTAAACACTTGTGTAACCACACAACTCTGTGAAACATCACTGACTCTACATCAAACATGACGCTGTGCAATGGCGCTTCGGCGCAACTGGCAACGCCAACGTCTAATTGTCCAGTTGTAGAGCTGATGGCTCACCCACAGTGGCTTGTACCCTCAGATTATTTGTTGAATTTTTTCTAGATTTAGTGGCTTGAATAGCGATAGGTTCATGATAGCATATAAATATGAAAAAGACGTTTTATTGTGCGTTAACGTCGGCGTGTTTATGATTAAACTTTGAAACAAGTCGATACAGTCATAAATTGTCATGATTCTCTTCGTATGCATGCTTGCTCCCGCGCTCAAGCCCTGGGCGTATCATTCGTGGCCGTCGCCCGATATCCATTCCTCAGCGCTTCAGCGGTCGACTTTGCGCCACCGGTTTTGGCGGGAAACGCGATATTCGCCTGACTGGCGGTCATAATCGGTCCATCGGCCGCCAGCGACGACAGGGTGGCGTGATTCATGCGCGACACTTGCATGAAATTGTTGACCGTGATCGTGATCGGGATGGCCAACACCATCATGCCGCAGACGATCGTTGCACCGGCCACCAACTTGCCACCTGTGATTATTGTGCTGTATGGGTGTAGGTGTATCCAGATGTCCCCTCAGTTTTCATCGCGAAAAAACTTTGGTTTCGACAAGGAGATGTATACATACACATCGTAGCTGACACTGTTGACTGTCAACAACTGCTTCCCTTCAACAACTGACCCCAACTTGTTCGAACGAACTTGCCATGATGTGTTTAATGAAATCGTGAGAAAACTAAGTTGCACAACGCCAACACCCGTTACAGGCAGAAAGGTGCAGACGCGGGTGCTGATTTGGGAGTGTTTACCCGTTGTTGAAGCACACAAAATAAAGCATGTTTCTTTTCGACTTTCAGGGTCGGGATCTGCCGAGGCACTCACTCCACTCGACCTCCGAAAGTGTTGGCGCAGTGCAACTCTACAGTTACTCAGTTGTGCGGCCAAAAAGTTAATGATTGAAAAATTCTTCCAGGCCCTTATACTGAAAGTTGTGTCTGTCTTTTTCACAAAAAACGGCGAAAGACATCAAATTTTTAAAATGACATCTATGTATATTGTCCGTCCATCAGCTCATGTCACTTTGTGTTGCTGCTGGCTGGCTTGTTCCATTCCTATACGTTCTAATGAAAGACAAATTGGGTGTGACCGATTCTGCAAAAAAACGGAAAAAATTGATAGAATACGTCGAAAAAAGATTGAACTCGATCAAATTGAAAAATAAATTTAATTAAAATGGATAAAACACGTCGATTTCATAAAAAAATCACAATTTAGGAGCAGCAAAAAATAATTTTTTTTCGTAAACTCAATTCCTCTTTCATTAGAACGTGGAGGACGGAAACAAGTCGGCCAGCAGCATCAAAAAGTGACATGAGCTGATGGATGGACTGTATATGTATACCTGGCGTGACCGGCACCGCGTCCCCATAGCCAACAGTGGACATTGTGACGATACACCACCAGAACGATGCCGGTATAGATGTGAACTCTGTGTTGAGTTCGTCCTTCTCCAGGAAATACACCAACGTTGAGAAGAACACAATGCCTGAAATGCACTTTTTGGACACATGATGTTTCATTTTCTTGGATTTATTGTTGGACGCATTTCTTTGTCGCCAACCTGTGACCATGATGACGGCCACCATTTCCAGATGAGATTTGCTGCGTTTCATTGTCAGCGCGAAATTGCGCAAACCGACGCTGAATCGGCCTGGAAACATAGAACAGCGCAGTTGGTGCACGAAACAAAAAGGGTCAACTATTATATTAATTGTTAGTCATTCAAAATCGCGTTATGTGTATGTGTGTACATGTAGTTGTCCTCTTCGGTGTGCGAATTTGGAAAAAAACAATGAGGAGATTGCGAGTGATGACAAATCAGTTAGCAGTGCCCCACCGCGACGAAATTTTTGCCAGAATGGGGTGATTTAGAATTATCAATGCCCTGGTCCCAAATTCACTGGTCCCTATTCTATTATTCGATAAGAAGGGCACGTTTTTTAAACATTGTCAAGCTGGTATAATGTTGACGAACCCAATTTCGCAATCCTGAACACTCTGAGCACTCGGAGCACTCTGACGGTGATGATGGTCCATCGAAACTGACGGAAATGTTCGCTGTTCATGCCGAAGAATTCGACCATGATTTCGAGCACGCATGGCGCGATCACCATCAAATCGATGAAGTTGAGTGGCGCACGCACCCATTTCGCGCGATCCGGCGCTATGGCCAGACGCACCGCGTAGTCGATACCTATGGTATAGATATGATAGTGTCGTGGTGACCGTAGTTGTGAACAAGGCGGAGTTCGGTAACCGAGTGAGTCAAAAACGTATTCATTCAGCGACAGCTTGGTTCGAAGTTTACGGCCGGATATCAAACTTGGCGATCGGACGTGATCGTGTGGGATCGGACTATAGGTAGTCACATGAAATTGATGTGACTCGGTAGTCCGTTTCGATCACATTGATGTGCTGTGACTAGGTAGACAGATCCGATCTGATCACATCCGATCACCAAGCTTGATATCGACCTACATGGTACCACCAACACTAAATACCACGAGAAGTGCAATCAGGTCAAGCGTTTGTTTGCTACATATTTCGCACTTGCCGAAGTGTGTCATCAGCAATGAATGTGTCACAAAAACGAGAATTTGGTTTGACCACGCAATTCGTCATGGCCAGCTCTCTTTGGTGCGTGGATAGGTCGTTCGCCATCTGAGGCGGCGCACACATAGCACCGATACCTCAGATCTGATACCGGTGAGTTGGAGCATAAGTCTTAGTCATGGTTCGAATTCGAAAATAGATCTGCTTGTGTCGCTTACAGCATTCCCGACTTTGCTAGGTGACTCAATAAGTCGACCCAAGAAAACCTCAACTTCCGCTCACCGAAATACAGCACACAGACGTATTCCAGCAGCATGAAAAACGGATGTTCAACAAGTTCATCGTCCAAAGGCGTTGTCCCCTGTCTGCCATCGGAAACGTTTTTGCGAACTGTGACGGTGACGGACATATTGGTTATATTTCGGTGCGGGTGCAGTGCTAAAACTACGAGTGTTGAGGCGAAAAAAATTGACAGATGCAAAAACGCATTGTCGTTTTCGTATGAACCTGATTCGAGCGCTATGGAATGGACAATTTTTGGTTGTGTTGTATATTTTGCGACACAGTTAGTTTGACTAGCGTACAAGTTATATTCCCCTGCACCTGATGAACAACTTTTAACTGGTCGAAAACGTGCGCCAAGCCAAATTTGTCCGAAAGCCGAACTTGAACCGAAAATTGTCTATCCACGTCCGAGCAAAGTGGATGCGGCTCTGACCGCCCAAGACACCTGTTTCAGCGCAGGTTAAAACCAGCACTGTCGATAATATTTCAACCGATCAGAGCCAGATCCTGCACCTCTCAATCAACACTGTAATAATTTTTTGTCGTTGCACGGTTTTTCATAAATCAAACGTGGTCGCACAGTGCACCCGACCGTAAAGTGGCAACAGACTGAAGTGTGAAAGTTTTTTCTTGTGAAGATGCATGGGCTGCTTGCGTATCACGGGCGGCTAAAACAGCAGCGATGAATCTTTGCGTGGGCCATTGTTGGCCAAGGCCCAAGCCCATGTCCAGACAACAAAAGTAACAGATGCCTGCTGCTGGTTTTGTTCGTGGACCTAAGCCCGGCTTCACTTTGTGTGCACATTTAATTTTCCCAGCATCAATCTTACCCGGAAATAATGTTGGTCTGGCGGTTCGATAGACTTGCAAACTTGGCAACGATCCAACAATCAGGCCCAAAATGGATGCGAGCACGAAGGCAGTCGACAGAAACTCGTAGATTTTCCACATCGGACCCGCCTCAAGTCCCTCGGTGACCGTCCAGATTTTGTAGCGAAGAGTGGCGAGGCATTTGCCCTGGAAACCACATACTCAGGTTTAGGCATTGAATTAGGCGGCGTTGTTGACGATACCCAATTGAAAAAAGTCCAATTCTGTTGTAGGCTACACCTATGCTATTTTGTCCTACTGTATATCGCAGCTGGAAACTTTCTGCTCTGTGACGAAGAGCAGTCCTATAAATGAGCTTGATGAATTGCATACAGGATTACAACACACATGGATAACGCGACGACTGACGACGACAGACACTCGGCACGAATCATGTGTAAGTATACTCTGACAATACTTTTGGGAGAAACTTTTCAAACGCGTTGCCTGATCCGTAAAGCACACGCAACTGGCGCAGCCAGCTGAGTTTCGTAGCATTTCGAAAATCACTACGTTAGACTTGTGTGTTGAGCGGCTGGCAGTCACGTGACCGCTGCAGCTAATACAAGCATAATGAGCTTTACGGATCAGGCAACGCGTTTGGAAAGTTTCTCCCAAAAGTATTGTTGGAGTATACTCGCGTAGCCTACATTAGAATATGCCAAAAGAACATTCTTTCAAACAATAGCTGTTCTCCGACCTCAAACATGGCCTGCGTGTCCATCTCTGGCTCCTCCGCGTCTTCGCTGTCGTTGTCATCATCACCAATTGGGGAGCAACAAGGCGCGATCTTGTCGTACGGAATGCCCCAGAAACACAGCTCGGCCTGAAATAACGAATTTTACGAACCATTTTTATCCTGTTTCGTTTTTTGCATCACTGCAGCGCAGCGGGCAAAGACTACAGTACCAGCTCCAATTCGTGATTGATTGACGCTCCACATAAAACATGCAAGGACAGCGCGGTGCATCGCTGCGACCGAACTACTGTATGTAAGACCTGCGCCTGTAACCTCTGCGCACATGGAGCTTGCAGGCGCAGGCCTCAAAAACAGGCAAAAATTGCAGCTGGTAACTTGGCGATTCGAGCTGACGCGCGACCGGACAAAGTCATAACATTAACGCGTCAAGAATTTCCACAATTATCGTGCAAGTCAATCAACTTTTCTGCAAAGCACGTCCACAAGCCACGAGTATGCACTTTTGCACTTTCACAAAAAAGCTTCATATATGCGGTACTGTACCAACCATGAACTTCTTCAAGCACACATAGTCAGGCACGTGCACAAATCCGCTGACATAGAACTCGTAAATGGGCGCGAACAGATCTCCGGATCGATGAAAGAAATACTCGCGCGTCGACTCCAGGTACAGATGGCACATTTGCAGACGTTGTGTGTGCGATCTGGAGGTCATATGTCCTGTATAAATTATTTGGACCACCGCCACCTATCGTGAAATGGCTCTCCTGATAATGTACCGTAAAGCTTTATGGCCGAGAAGCGGAGTTTTCAATAAGTAGCCACCCCCTGACTACCGACGATGACCTGGTGCACCGCCCGTCTGCTATGATGAGTTGAAGTCACAATTCACAATGCGGACCACCAGAGTGGGGATAATTCTTTTTTTTATCAGATCAATGCCATCCGAAACCGTTCGATAACTTCGCAAACTTTTCTGGCTGAGCGGAATGCCGCCTTCTCAACCAACGACATGTTTTTCGAGAAGTTCCACAGCGAAAAACAATCGCATGTCGAATAAAATCACCACACCTGAGGACGAGTCTGCCCAACAACGTGTTGGGTCCGTATCGATTGATGTACTTGATCAACAAGGTGTAACTCTGGCCACCCACGTTGATGTGCAGCAGGTATTGTTCTGAAAATCATCAAACAAACTTTGAATGCCAGGATCGCACCAATCAACCGGATCGCTCTGAGAAATCGGAAATCTGGAATCCTCGAAATTTCGAAACGAATCTCATGCACAAGCCGCTATGCACTTTGTTGTTCTCGGAGACAAAATGGGGTTGGGTCATATATCATGCAAGTTCGGTGTGTTTCTTTTTGATTTCGACCAGCGTAGAAGCTTTTTCGCGGCTCACCAGAACTTTTACGCAGATCGCAATTGCAGAACAGCAACAGCGCACGATATTAATACCTAACACCCATTTTGCACCCCAACCAACCCGGCGCGCTTGCCAGCAAAGTGCGTGCAGAGACTGGACCGCATCATCAGGGCATATACTGTACATATAACTTGCTTCAGACTTGTTTGGTCGTCGACTAAAGCAGACCTGATTGAGCGGGAGAAAAAATGTGCTATATTGGGGGTGCGTCCATTACATGAATATAAGCCAACGGTACCGAATATGTGATCACTACTGACCAACACTGTCCACATCCCCGCTGCTGCTGCATCCGTCAATGAACGGCACGTCAACTGAGACGTCATTGGCGTTCCGCCGTGAAACATCATCGTGCGACAGCGAGTGTTTGAGCTCGTCCGGTTTACCGTCGGAAATCGCAGCCAGATAGTGCAGTTCGGGTGTGCTGCAAAGCGTGGGGAATAAGAAATTTAAAAAATAAAATAATCGACAAATTCCGATTGTTTCCTTCTTTTAGACGTGAAACCTCCACCTGCCTGACTGCAAATTTGCCTTGCCTCCAGCAGGAGCCAGAATCCAAATAATCCAAAAAGCTTTGTCAATGAGTATGACGTCATACACAGTTGCTTAAGAAAGTCGGCATGTGTATGAATCAAGTGTGTGCCAGTACGCAGCAGGCCTAACTGGACTCTCGTTTTTTTTTAAAAATGTTTACAAACGCCTGAGAAAACATATGTGATCTGATGCGCTCGCAAAGAATCATGAAAAAACAACTAACTTCAATACATTTTCGCTTCCCGCTCCGATTTTCATAGTCAAATCCACTGCTGCCCGCAACAGCCCACCAGATGTTGATGCCCCCGAACCTCTCTGACGACGCCGGTCGGGTGTGATGGAGCAATTGGGCATCAGGGCACGAGGAGAGACCCCTGAGGGAAAAGTGTAATTTTCTCACTTTGCCTTGTGTGCTGTGTGCAGAATAGTTTGCATTGTACGTAATAATGTTTGACTTGCCCAAGAAACACCAGTAGCCTACGAACATAGCAGCATGGTCGATTCATCGTTGGTTATCTTTGCACTCAATAGTACTGCCCGTGGACGAAGCATAAAGTCAAAACGTATGGCTACTAGAAAAAATACTAGCTCGAATTCAGGCTTACAACTTTGTTGCAACATTTAGGCTCTGGCCTAAGCCAAATAAAGAGCGCGTGTAGCAGTGTTCTAGTTTGGAACGCCCTAAAGTAATGCACTGTACGTGCGGAAAGCAGAGCAAAACGTGTTTCAGTTAACACCTATTTTCGAGAAGAGCGGTTTTAACCTGCGCTCCTGCTTGCGTGCCAGGTGGATCGGCCCGGATATCGTCTTCGTCCCTTCTTGCCCTGGGAGGCCAGCGTTTGATTGACGGCCGCGTTGGCGGTGGTCAACATTTTCGTTGATGGAATTCAATATTTCGTCGACTTAACTGAATTTGGGCTTTGATTGGGTGAACAAGATATAATGATAAAAACAGGATGATAAAATCAACGATTCAAGTGCAGCAAGTGAGAATATTCTTTTCAAATGCCTTCAGCAATTCGACCATCAACTGTTCAGTTTATCATCGCTGGGTCAGGCACAGAATAATATTTATGAGGGTTCGCCGTTCTGCATGAGTTAAAACACTTTTAATCACGCAAAGGGATGTGTGGTCCGCGCATATATGTATGTACATACATATACAGTGCTGGTAAACACGAGACACTTTGATTTGGCCATTAATCCTGAATGAACGGCTTACGGCTTACACTATTTATAGCATTAACTTAGCAACACATGGGCTCTGGCACGCGGGAACCATTGGTTTACGCATGGTTTACAACGAGAATCGTATTTACACGTGTGTTGTAAAGGGTGTGTCGAATACCACCGACGCCCCATTTCCGTCGGTGGTGGGTGAGAAAACACCGGGTTCATGATTCCGAAAGACTCTGTTTTGTTAAAAATTGTTTGTCTTGCTAGTAAAAGCTTGCTTGGTTGCTTGTTAAAATTGCGATGTCGAGACGAGAGGGCCGCCTATACGAAATATCGAAATATATACTGAAATATGAAATATATATCGAAATATGTACAACACGCTACTGTAGATGCTGTAAGCACATGTGTCTGTCTCAACGCCAAATTTGGCTGTCACAAACCTACATGCGAAGGCCTGGGGTGTCCGTGAGCTTTGTTTGATAGGTCTCTATGCTTCATCAATCAAGTTAATAGGGCGAAAAGTGGATTTTTGTGCGCCGATTTTAGATTCCCAGCTGTAGGCCTTCGTTTGGGTTCATCGGTTTCGGCCATATAAAATACGTCCTAAATCACTTTCTCGGTTGAAATTCATGAAAACCACTGACTGGAAATTGCAGACTGGAAACTGCAAACCTGTCATGCAGAATTATCTACAAAAACATATGCTTACGTAAGCTGTGTTCGCTTGCAAGCCACAACAGACTTTGGGTGATATTTTCGAAACGGTGTAAAGGTCGGTGGAAAGCTCGGTCGACAGCTCAGTGTGATAGACCTCGGTGTAAACTTGAAACATTCCACGTTAATAACAGGCAATGTTTCACGTTTACACCGAGCTACGCCGACCGAGCTTTCGACCGAACTTTACACCGACCTTTACGCCCAACTGACCTTTACACCGTTTCGAAAATTCCACCCAATGAGTGAAATGACAGGATGCGGTGCATGATAGAGCGTCTCTAGTTGGGTCAAACACAATAATACCACGTGGCTCGCCGAAAGCAGGTGATTTTTTCACTAGATAAGCCTGGAATGAAAATATATCACACTTATATGATCCCGGTCATATGGCTTATTGAATTAACTGCCATTTTTCTAGATGCACTGGGGCAACTTGTTTTGAATAGCGGGGAAGTCGCTTTGCCTGAGAAGAGGATGAAACGTTCGCTATGAACCTGATTCGTTCGTGATTGGAATGTCTTACATGCGACTGCGCTTGAAAATGCATAACCTGTGACAGGTACTGTAGGTATATTTATGTGCGGTTATTGTCTATAAGTTTAACCAAATGAGATGGGTACTGTAGTATTCAGTGGGCCGCCCAAAAGCGTTCATCATTCGAGAGTCGTGTATAATGGGATACGTTTCTGTTTTGACTACAATTTGTGACAAGGTGGGGCACAAATTTTGACCAGCGTACTCTGACTGATAAAACCAACTGATAAACCTGTCTCACGCTAGTCAAAATTAGTGCACCAGCCCGGTCACGTGCGGTACATACTACGAAAAGAAGAAAAGATTGTGAAAACCCCAGGTGCGGAATCGAAAACCTGATGTTGGCATGGCCGTTCGGGGTACGGACAAAACAGCGGGAGTCAAAACCGGCGGGTTGCTGAAGTCACCTATCTTGGTCGTTGGGCTTTTGGGCTTTGGCTTGGGCTCAGGCTTAGGCCTATGCTGCGTTCACAGCAAATACCGGAGTTTTCCACTTAAAGCCCCGGGGGCTCTATGCGGAAATTGGTGGAAAATGGACCCTCCGACCAGAAAGAAAAAATCCAATTGGAGCCCCCGGGGGCTTTAAGTGGAAACGTTTCCACTTACAGCCCTCGGGGGCTTTAAGCGGAAAACTGGGTGTTTTCATCGTTGTCAGTAGGGACACTTTAGGCCAGCATTTTGACATTCTGATACCATATTTCAACCTGATTGTGAGGATCTTCATCTAAACGTGGCAAAACGTTGGTAAAACAACAGAAAAGTGCGGTATTTTGGTCATTCTTACACTAGTTTGAACTATTTTGGCAAGTTTACTGTTCGATGTAAAATCAATGGTCCGTGAAAAAATAAATCCAATTAGAGCCCCCGGGGGCTTTAAGTGGAAAATTTTCCACTTAGAGCCCCCGAGGGCTCTATTCGGGGGGGCTTTAAGTGGAAAACTCCGGTACACATGTATATATTATTTAAGTCGCTGCTGTCTTACAAAAAACCGCTGTTCTGGCCCCGCTGTTTGTTACCAGCTGTCTGGTCCATGACATGGCCCCCCGTTATGTGTACTCTTCCTTAGCAACGCTGCTGCGATCTTAATTGGTTGCGTGCAATATAGAGCCTGGCTGACACGACTTCTTTAAAACGTAATTTGAAGACAAGATCGGTTCAGCGGCGCATATCTATTTGCTCAAGTATTTATCCTGTGAGAACTTCCCACGTCGTAGACGAAAAAAGCGTCTGACTAAAACCGACTTTAAGTATAGATTTGAGAAAATGATGGTCTGCACAGTAAACTTTAGCCAGGAATCTGAGACCAAAATACCACCAAGCGTGTCTGCATGTCAGAGCAGATTTGAATTTTTTTTTAAATCGGATGCAGGATCGCTGCGGAAACGGAACAGACGGGATAAGCTGATATCCTGAGCAAAGGAATATACTTTTATATTTTATTGTGCCGTTTTTATTTCTGCTGGCAGTTTTTGGAAATGAGAATTTTTCAGCGACTCTGCACCCAGAAACGTGTGTCTCGATCATCAAGAAAACGACCTGGAGTACGCACGGAATCGCTTTTGCGAGACCAGAGCTCGGCCACGGCTACAGTTCAGAGACACGTGTTGTACACATTATTCGATCTAGTTTTTTATGATAAGATTTGGTATGATCAAGAGTGTTTTGACGAATGAGCTGTGCATGAATTAACGGGCCAGCAGCATTCTAGCCTGCTTACAAAGGCTACAAAAGACGCACGCGTGAAGGACCGGTTGATGGTATACTGTCGTTACATTTCATCGTTAAAGTGACTCTACAATTGAATGTTGACCGCGTTTGTTTGCAGCCATTTTTTCAGAAACTGAAGGCAAGGTATCAGAAACCCAGATTTAGGGAATGGATTTTCAACTCGTTGCTTTGTGATGTTTCACGGAGCCCACATATTTTCACAGGAGGAGAAAAAATGAAAAAAGTTTGAGGCAGGCTTGTGCAAGACACAAGGCAATCCAATCTAAGATACTTTCAGCGTTTTATACACAGACGTTTCTCTGTTAAACGAGATATAAAGCATTGCACGAAACGCCAGGTGTGACAAATGATAAACGAAACACTCCGAAAAATCAAGCCTTTTTGAAGCACCCTTTTACTGCTGTATAATTTTAGGCATCTGTGGTGAATGAAATAAGTTGTCAATTGCAAATAAAAATCGTCTAATTATCCTGTGTTCAGGATGTGCTTTTCGTTTTTCAAAACCCTACACAGCTCACACAATGTTTACCACAACATGCGCCAGGCAGCCATTCCACAGCGCACACACACAACAAAGCTTGCCAGCTGAAACATTGCTGTGTTGTCGCTGTGCTGGCTGTGTGTTGTCGTTGTGTGTGCGCTGTGGCATGGCTGCCTTGCGCATGTTGTGGTAAACATTGTGTGAGCTGTGTAGGGTTTTGAAAAACGAAAAGCACATCCTGAACACAGGATAATTAGACGATTTTTATTTGCAATTGACAACTTATTTCATTCACCACAGATGCCTAAAATTATACAGCAGTAAAAGGGTGCTTCAAAAAGGCTTGATTTTTCGGAGTGTTTCGTTTATCATTTGTCACACCTGGCGTTTCGTGCAATGCTTTATATCTCGTTTAACAGAGAAACGTCTGTGTATAAAACGCTGAAAATATCTTAGATTGGATTACCTTGTGTCTTGCACAGGCCCGCCTCAAACTTTTTTCATTTTTTCTCCTCCTGTGAAAATATGTGGGCTCCGTGAAACATCACAAAGCAACGAGTTGAAAATCCATTCCCTAAATCTGGGTTTCTGATACCTTGCCTTCATTTTCCAAAAAATGGCTGCGAACAAACGCGGTCAACATTCAATTGTAGAGGCACTTTAAGTCAACCAGAAATACATGAGCCCCAGAGCGCGAAGAATAATACATGTGATTTGATAAGCCGAAGCACGGCGAGCCAGAGACTGGAGGCTAGTACAGTCCTTCCTTTATTCTCGGTCCAAACAACGTATGCAGTAACTGTTTCATCCGCAACAGCAGCCATCAAATAACCCGAAGGCGCACGTTTCGAATCATGTTGTCGACCTGTTGGTTAGCATGGACGATGATGACTGCTATGTTTTCAAGGCGATGAAACATTTTCTGTATGCCGTTTCTGGACTGTTATAAAACGGGAAGACTATAGTTAGGTGCAACTGGTATTGGTCGCACAATGACTATATAAGAATTCATCAAATCAATCCTGATTTTCACGTTCAGTCACTCTTAACCACTGCGCTATTTGTGATTCTCACAAAACATTTTCAGCTGAAAATAATCTAGCAGATCAACCACGTTGCCACAGGCCTGAAACATTCTCTTTACTACATGCTTTGTGTGCGATCACGCAACGCAACATCATTGCCCCGTCACTTTTCCTCTTTGCGATTCAGGAAAAAAATTTGACCAATTCTTATAAAGTCATTGTGCGACCAATAATTATGTCGTGCTTTGTCTTTGTAGCGGCATGATGTCCGATTATCAGTTTACGACAGCGGAACGTTACTTTGTTTTTCACGTATCGAGATCGAATCCGTCATTAGTAATCAAGAGCACTACAAAAGCTGCTCTGTTCTGATTTGAAATCCCCACAAAAAGTGCATTTTGGAACTGGAGCAATGATGTTTTGATATAGGGCTGGAAACTGGTCGACCGTCAATAACCGACGATGATTTTCGATCGAAAGACGAAAATGAGAAGAATCGCTTTCTTGATATTTGTCCAATAATATGGATAAAGTCGTAAATCAATTGATTCAAATCTTGACATGAAAAAACTAAGTCGCCTGGGCTTTCGAGTGATGTGCAACACGTCTCTAAATCTATAACGACGGCCGAGCTCTGGTCTCGCAAAAGGGGTTCCCGTTCCTTTTTTGTGTCACCTTGTATAATGTATGGCCGGGCGCTACAGTCCGTGCCAAACACACAAAAGAGCCTGGAACGCAAATTAGCCAGATTTGGTTCATAAACAACTCATTGGCACGTAGCAAATACAAACTGACACTGTAAGGTGTTCATGCTGGTACCAATTGTGCAGAAACGGTCTGCCAAACGCGCCCGTTGGAAAACAAGCCCCTGTGGGTGGGACGGGGGTAACTGACTTGTTAATTGTGGACAAAAACATTTAAAAAAGCGCTTTTTAAATCTAACACCATTGTATTACACATTTTGACCTTTAACCGATACGCACAGCACATTATCTCTTCTTCAATCAATGTACGCACCTTTAAGTGAGTTGCGAACGACGCACTTTATAACTACAGTAATGCATACCTTCTCATGGCAGAGTAGCATCCGTTTGGATTAACGCAGCATGACGTCACATACGTGACCAAGCAGCTGCACTCTTGCCCACGCACTGCAATACAGTAACTTAGTGTGACCTGCATACAAGTATAAAAAGGTTTGTGATAAATGGAAAATATTAGTATTCAAAATATTAGTGCCATGCTTATAATGAAAGCGCGTTATAATTACGCAGAGACCAGCAGAAAACGGATCATTTTGTATGTACCCACATAATGTAGTTTGCGATAGACACCCGACAACAATATTGCTCTTCATCATAACAGCATTGACTAAAAGTTTTGATAATGTTGAAGAAAACCTAATCCAAGCTGAGAACTTGGTTTCCGGATTAGCAACTATGTAATCTGTTGCTGCGAGCAATTGCATTCGCGGCCTGGAGACCCGTGGGACACGTGCTAATCTAACCAATAACAATTGACAAAAAAGTAATTCGGAATTATGATACATATTGTGTAGTCCGTCAGGAAACGAAAACAAAACGCGTGTACCACACAACAACAACCCTGGAGCTTAAGCATAGCACTTGCACAGCCTTGATGAATGTCAAACGGGATGGACGAGTTAATGAAATTAGTCGACAAAACGAATTGTATATGGCATTCAGACTCGCACATATAATATAGAAAACGCTGCTAATGCTGGGCTGGTGAAAAGACGCAAAAAGTTAGAAAATAAAGGTTCAACAAGCATACATACAGTGGATATCGTTGCTCATTATTCAAAATACACAAGTAATTACAGAATGAAATGCGCATGCAAGCAAACAAGCAAGGCTCATCGCGCGCAGGACTACTATAAATCAGTCAACTGCATCCCGGCCAATCGCAACAAAGAGGGATACCATTTGTATGAATAAAGAGTTTGAAACGAGAACACAGCTGAACCTGGCTTAAGAAAACTTTGGTAAACAAAATGCATGAAACATTTTATATTTTTACAAAGAGAGATAAACAACTTTTTCAATAACATTGTTTTAAAAAAAAGAATGCGTCACGAAGGATGAGGAAACGTGCCATTTGTTCATAATTGAGTCCTCCTTTTATGAAACACATGTTTGTGTGTGTGTGTCTAGCTGTTCAGGTACACTTTTTAGGCTAACTGGTTGGTCGTCAACGCAAATGGTCCCAGCTGGTCGCCAGCAGCCCTCCAGCACGCGTTTGTGCTACGTTATTCACATGCGGGTTGTGCGCACTTGACACTGCGACGATATAACAGCCCTAAATTTGGGCTAATAGTTTTGTCGTCAAATAAAGTCGTCGAACAAGAATACTTAGAGCCCCAAATGAGGGCGAAAATGATACGGTATATGTGATTTGACGGCATTACTATAAGCCTAAATGAGCTCGATGGGACGTTAGAGGCAAAATACGGAGCCTGATGACAGACTGGATTGGATACACTAACGATCATCGTTAAAGATAAGACCGCCCAGGGTGCTTTGATGATGTGCGTTAACCACATGAAATATTGGCGCACTTTTTGAGTTTCAAACGAAAATATCATGCATGTTGAATGAAGGCAGGCCGGTCTCTCACATGGCATGTAAACTTGTTGGCCGACTAAAGTATAACAGGAGTCACGGAGCATGATTTGCATGTGGTTAAAAACACGCTGCTTGTGCTCAGGAATTTATTCTTATCAACCAAACCTACTTGCCAGTCAAAACAGTCTAAATATAGAGTGATGTGAAATTTTTTTAATCAATTACAACGTGACGGCCTTGTGAGCGCAGAGCACTTGAGGCCGGCTAAATCCGGTGTTCGACATAGGGTGATATTTTCGAAACGGTGTAAAGGTCAGTTGGGTGTAAAGGTCGGTGGAAAGCTCGGTGTGAGAAAGTTCAGTGTAAGCTTCAAACAGTGCACGCTGAGCCAGCAGCAGACGCGCGTTTCTCAACGAAAGGTCAACTTTGACAGTCTGCTGTGCAAGTGTAAATCGTCTGTTTGCAATATTGTTTGTTTAGGCTAGTTGCACAAGCGTTTTTAAACGATATTTATAAAATTCGTGACCTTTTATGGAGCCGTTTTGATTTCATGCTGCGATCAGTTAGCGGCATCAAATTTTTTGGTACCGCCTTCAGTGAATGTTCAATTTCTCAACAGCCTTGAGGCGGAATGTCAGGCAACTTAAAAATATTCTTTTAAAACGTTTCTGCAACCAGCTTAAAGGTGCTGGTCAACAACCCATCGACTTCGTTTAATCTTGGGGGCAGTGCACCTGAACAAAGGTGGAATATCGTGTTACTCGACCCTGACTTGGGGAGTCCATTGGTTGCTTCCTGATGTTTCACGGCCGGGTTGAAGTTTGCCCCTCAGTGAAAAAATGCAAAAATTTTGCCGGGTTTCCGTGGAAAGGACAATTCGAGGCAACATTTAATAATTTCAGAATATCAAGCACCAACATTTACTTCATCAGTATGATATACAGCTTTGCAGGAAACAGCTTGTATCCTGAAGGAGAAGTCATTTAGTTCCAAAAACCTGGTGTTTTTTGGTCACCGTTTTCTTCGCCGATAATTTTAAGCATCTGCGATTGACCAGCAAATGTGTTGATCGGACACAAAAATCCTCTAATTACTGTGTACATAACCTGTGCTTTTGAGTTCTTTGCACCAAATACAGCTAACGCAATAATTCGGACAACATGCGCAAGTCGGTCATTATGGGCGTGCGCGACCCCAAAAAAGACGAAACATTTTTGAGTGCTCGAATATGCACGTTGTTTTTGAGCGCGCGCGCTGATAATGACCGACTTGCGCATGTTGTCCGAATTATTGTATTAGCTGTGTTTGGTGCAGAGAACTCAAAAGCACAGGTTATGTACACAGTAATTAGAGGATTTTTGTGTCCGATCAACACATTTGCTGGTCAATCGCAGATGCTTAAAATTATCGGCGAAGAAAACGGTGACCAAAAAACACCAGGTTTTTGGAACTAAATGTTTTCTCATTTAGGATGCAAGCTGTTTCCTGCAAAGCTGTATATCATACTGATGAAGTAAATGTTTGTGCTTGATATTCTGAAATTCTTAAACGTCGCCGTGAATTGTGCTTTCCACGGGAAGCCGGCATAACTTTTGCATTTTTTCACTGAGGGGCAAACTTCAACCTGGCCGTGAAACATCAGGAAGCAACGAATCGACTCTCCAAGTCAGAGTCGAGTAACACGATATCCCACCTTTCTTAATGTGCACTGCCCCCAAGATTAAGCGAGGTCGATGGGTTGTTGACCAGCAGCTTTAAACGAACTATAGATTGCACACAAACGATTTACATTAGCACAGCAGACTGTCAAAGTTGACCATTCGTTTAGAAACGCGCGTCTGCTGCTTGCTCAGCGTGCAATGTTTCAAGCTTACGCCGAGCTTACACTGAACTTTCTCATACCGAGCTTTCCACCGACCTTTACACCCAACTGACCTTTACACCGTTTCGAAAATATCACCCATACCGTGCATTTTCTCTTGCAATTATTTATGCCCAGCTAAAGACCAGGTCCAAGAGATCAAAATATTAGTGCCAGGCATATAACGAAGGTGCTTAACGATTATACACAGACCAGCAGAAGGCGGATTACTTCGTATGTGCGCCTGTAGTTTGCGATGAACCCAGAAATCGGCAGAAATGGCTGTCTGCTTTCATCGTTCATACGTCGGGCTTAAACTAAGTGTGTCGCCCGTTGCCATCTGGTTGCGTTCAATGCTGGATGAAAATACAACAGTCAGTCAGTCAGTTGGAGAACTCAAAAACCTGTCTGTCACAATTAACCAAACCGCAAGTAAGCATTACAACAGTATGCAGGTAAATAGTTTCAAGAATTATTTTAAGCGGCACTGCAATGAAAAAATTAAAAGTAGCAGCGGAGAATGCCAAATAAATCATCTGGGGTTTATGTGTTTGCGACTAGCTTCGAATTTGAAATTTCAAAATTGTTTTTTTGCAAACTTTCCGCCGGGCATTTTCTGAATAAATTCCCCACTGGGGGTTTTTGCGAAAAAGATTTTGGGTTCTATGTATATCTAAAGCTTTTATACATTTCGTTCTGGCTGCTTTACATCCAGCACATATTATGCTTGTTTATCATGACATTTACACAATTCTTCCTATTCAAGTGTTAAAGTATTTATGTGTCATAAAAGGCGTTTATTCGCAAAGCTTCCAAAAAGGGTCATTCATGGAGGACACCTATGGCACTCACCGGTTCGAAAAAATAACTCAGTCATTTGGCCCACGAGTCCGTTACAGTCGTCAATCATGTCCAATATCGGCGAATTAGTCCATGAATCCATGCCATCAGGCCCGCGGTAATTAACCAAGATGCACGCTTGTATGTCCGGACAAGCAATTATCGAATTGCGTTGCCTTTGGCACCACTCAGTACAATTAAGCAAATAGATATTGTACGCGTTTGAAGCACGATTCTACCATGTATATCAATGATGTTGGTCTTCTTTTGCATACCGCTTTGCTCAGTCATGTGAAACTGATATTTTTATAAAACTACAGTATGTAGATATACATATGTAGATGTAGATATATGTGGTGTGTCGAAGCCAAATCCCAAAGGTGATACTTAATTACCTTCATGTACTGCGCGTTTTTTGTCATGTCCAGAACATGCGTAACCATGTCCTGCATCGGGTCCAATGAACACCTTTTTAGCTGGTCGATGTTATGCAGCAGCTCCATTGCAAAAAAGTAACATATGCAAAACTGACCACATCTTGGTGCAAATTTTGGGCTTTTGGGCGGGTTTTTTTAAAAAAAGTTTATAAACGATTATGCAAAGTAAGTACGTACTTTTGCGAAAAAATGTTTTTTCCCAGTCTTGACCGTGATAGCCTTTGGAGGAGTTGACTTAAGGCAATTGCAGTTGGCAGGTATGTATGTATGTAGCTCAAACAATGCTGAACACGATTTTAATTAGAGTAAATCTAAAAGGTAATCTTAAAATTAAAGAGGACCCTTTAGTCATCATCACATTTGTGGATGCACAACCAGCCTTGCCCGATGATGCCACATATCAGAGCCGATGTGACGTAGCCGAGCGCCGTCCAAAACATCTACGCAGGGCAACCGTGGCCTTGGTCGCCGCGGGTGTAACTTGCGGTCGCGTACCCGTACATCCAAACAGCGCCTGGACAAGTTAAAGTACTCAGTGCTTTTGCATCGATAGCCCATCTCCATTGGGAAACTTTAAAAAAACACGACTCTCACGAATAATAAATGTTAATGTACCAATCTGATAGCAATTCCGCAAAATTGCGAAGAGCAAATTTTGGAAAGTTTCTAAAACTTAGTGCAATGGAAGACAAAATGTCTATTACAATGCAGCTGCAGTGGAATGCCAGGTCAGCAGAGCGGAACGATGTATAGTCCATCCATCAGCTCATGGCACTTTGTTTGGGAGGTTCAGGTTCCGTTGTGAAAAATTTGTTCCTCCGCAAGGCAATGTCAGACAAAACGGCGCACAAAAATAAAATAAAAACCGATTTCTCTTTCTATGCTTTTTCGTAAGCCAACCGGCACCGAATCCTGTCAAGCTTTTTAGCTGACAAAAAGTGTCATGAGCTGATGGTGGACTATACATGCATATTCACACTTCGTGCGTCGTGAGAGTCGTGTTTTTCTGCATGCGGCAGATCCGGTCTGTAAATTACATGGGGATTTTAAAAATCTCGGAACAAATCACACAGAAACAAATAAAAACCAGAATGAGTCTTGGAGAACAATGTACAGAAACTCATATGGGTAATTTGGGCGATCGTTCCAGACGGTTGTTCAGGGTTTGGACTTTCGGACTTGTTCTTAAGCTCATCTTAGGTCCACGGGTGAGGCTCTAGCCCAATCCTGAATGTGCGCCTCGGCTAATGCCAAATAGTCCCCCAACCCAAATAATCTCCCACTGGGGAATTATTTGAAAGTTTTCCAAAACCGGTCCCCTTTGGGGCCTATTTGAGTAAAAATGTTTTTTCGACATTGTGACACAAAAAACGCTGCGATGAGAAATTTAAAGGACAAACAACAAGCGTGTGCGCTTGGTGTAAAGTTGCCTGAAGGAAGGCAATTTTTCGACTAAAACGAGATATGTATGTGACTTGTTCTAAAGGTAAATGCAAATCTTCGTTCTGCAGCAATGTTCCAAATGGCTCCAGTGGGTGACTTGTTCGACAAAAAAGTCTGATCAAGCACCCCGGAGGGCTTCGGAAAATTTAAAAGTCTCAAATCTGATGTGAATCACAAACAAAGTCCCAGTGGGTACTTGTCATTCTTCCGTAATAGTGTCGGTTTCAGCCCCACGCAAAGCGCTGCTGGTAACGGGAAAGGTGCTCACTAGTGCTCGAACGGGATCACGATCCGGAAAATCCCGATACCGATTAATTTGCCGAGTCAGCATTCTTATCGGGATTCTTAGCCCGATTACAAGGCTGCTAAAAGTGGAGTTGTATCACTTTTGTAAAATCATACAAAAACAAGGATAAAAACAGAAATGTGAAAGAAAAATGTTTGATTTGGTACCTTTAATTGTTATTTTTACTGCGGGTGTTTTTTAGCCCGACTACTACGGGGTATAAAAATGAAGCATCCTTGGTAATGGGATTAGTTTTGTGCCAAAGAACTGTAATCCTGATCCCGATCCCGATTAATATTCCAAGCCCCGATCCCGATAAGCGATCCGGTTCGAGAACTGGTACTCACCGACAAGTATTCCAAATGAGTACGATTGTGTACGATATGTAAACGATAAGTTTTCGTGAGATGTCTTGTTCAGAGAAATTCGTTTTCGGGAGGTCGATGAAACAGTACACAACGATGCTGTTGAGGACTGCCAAGACGCCTGCCACAATCAACCATATTGCGACGTTTCTTTGTTTGGGTGGACACTTCTCGAAATGGGTAGCTTCAAGCACTATTAAGGCGATGCCAACAATAAGTGCAACAAATAATGCAAAGTGTTTAGCGATAGTGATTATAGGTGACTTTTTAAGTTTTCACCTTCGTCAGAACCTGATCTGAAAAACGTAAACTATCCATATCTTTGATGTTGCCGGGATGGCAGTGCCGTAATGCAATCATGTTGTTGTGTGTCTTTGAGAGACGAACAGCACCAAATCACAATACACAGAATATATATTGCCGAATTTTCGACGCTCAATAGTGTCCTCGTCAGGGCTCAAGTTTTATGGGTAAAAACCATAAAAAAAGTTTTTACCCATAAAACTTGAGCCCTGACGAGGACACTATTGAGTGTCGAAAATTCGGCAATATATTCTGTGTATTGTGACTTGGTGCTGTTCGTCTCTCAAAGACACACAACAACATGTAAACTATCCAAAAGTTATATTGTATAGTTCTCATGGTGCACGTATTTCCGACGTCGTCTGTTCCCATTATGAATTCATTGTGGGCCGTCGCTCACGCACAGGAAAGTCAGCGGACAGCAAACGCAAAAAATAGGTCAAATGCATGCGTCATTCTGCTGTTCGAACACATTTTTAACGCGTTTACAAAATTGATTTAATGATGCCGTGGAATCAGGGCACTAGCATCAGGTCCAGCATGTAGAGGGCGACATGCACTCTTGTGGCACTCGGGTCGGCTTCATTGTCCTTTTACACTGTGAAACCTCCACCAGCGGGC
>JASAMV010002012.1:0-26132 GCA_030248065.1 Rhynchonema sp. JSB1_4
CACGTGCATAATGCGTGTGGTGGGGTGCATAAGGCCCCTTTATAAATCCATGCGTGCATAATGCGTATGGTGAGGTGCATAATGCCTCTTATCCGCATTTCTAATTTTTAGTGGTTTGACTTTGTGTGCGTAAATTTTATTTCCACATTTCTATGGTAAGATTTGTGATGTTTCACTCGCGACAAAGTGTCAGCGGGTGATTACCGCGTTTTCGTTTTGTGTGATGACTTCGTACGGTGATTGTACGCTTTGAATGGTTTGATAGTAAAGTCATCCAGGGTTGGGGCACAGGAGACACTGCAGTCCCCTGGTAAAACCGGTGCTTGTTCGCACAGTTTGACTTCGGTTTTACACTTTTGTATTGTGACCCTGCCTAGTAAGAGGTAAACTGCCCTGTTTATGACCATTTAGCTTACGGCGATGTAAGCTCGGCGTTGGTCGCTTTGTTTGACTCCCTGTTTGACACAGAAAACCATTCAACAGCACGGCTCGTTTGTGTGATGGCGAAACGATGATGCAATGTTCGGTGTGCGCGACTCGTTCCTTCTACGGCGCTGGCGTCGTGCTGTTCTGGCGGTCACCGGACAGGACTTCTTCACCTGAGGTGACAACCTTCGAGGGGTTGGCTGGTCGTCTACCCAGCTTGCCGTCCACCTTCGCTGCCGAAACCGTCTCCATCGTGGATCAGCCTGCGCCTATGGGCTAGCAGCTGCTCTATTATCGGTCAGGACTTAAACCGGTACGAGCGGTGTATCACCTGCGGGTGTTCGTCTGGGATTTGGGGCGAGTAACCCACACCTCTTGCTTCGGCAAGGTACGGTGAAACCCACTTCGGTGACTGGTGAAAACCCGTATCCTGACTGCTATATCCACACGTCAATTCTATTCAATTCAATTCCATCTCAATCGCTGGTGTGCTATTCAATTCGTCGTCGGTGCCATCTGCGATCCCTATTCGTTCGACGGTTTCTTCAAGGCCTACTCCAACTATGGCCGGGTGGACACGAACAGCTTCTATTCTTCTTCATTCAACTTCGATCAAATGAGGGCATTTGAAGGAACTGGTGCGGGGAGATGTGACATTGGGCATATGTCGTCTTCATATCGTCGTCTGCAAGCTGAATGTCGTCTGTTCGGACAGTGTTGACTGTTGCTGAGCATGGAAATTCAAATGGACTGGCTCAGCGTTGATCTCTATCGCCGTTTGATTTCTCTTCTAAAATCGTAATTTCTCCCTTCTCGTTATTATTCAGAGTTGTGTTTCTGCCCGTTTGGAGTCGCGAGATATTTTATTGGATATTTGATATTATTGCCGATTTCTATCTTTCATTACTTTATTTCCGTTAATCGTTATATAGCGTAAAACGTGCTGTTGAAGTCGACTTCGGGGTGCTTTTCGTGCAATACGTGGAAGCGAACAGCCAGCTAGATTGCTGGGCTTGTCTTGTGGGTTTTGTGCTTGCTTGCCTGAGACCGTTTGCTTGTGCTTCATTTATTGCAGGAAAGCGGGTGACTGGATTGTCACCAGGATCAAGCCGCGCCGTCCGAGTTGCCATCGCGAGGCGTGTGGATTTTGGTCCAGGGCTGACTTGCGCGCTGAGACGGTCACTTCGGCGTGACTCTTGTCGGTCCGGGCGCGTTGCTAGCTGTCTGGCGAGTGACAGTAGGTGGCGTGCTCAAGTGCATCTGCCCCGTCGACGAGCTCCCTAGGACGGCAGCAGATCACATGGCTGCCTTGCGCATGTTGTGGTAAACATTGTGTGAGCTGTGAAGGGTTTTGAAAACTGGGAAGCACAAACAAGGAACCTGATAATTAGAGGGTTTTTATTTGTAATTGACGACTTATTTCATTTACCACAGATGCTTAAAATTACACGAGTACAAAATCCTAGCAAAAAACGAGCAGGTTTCTGAAATCTTTTATTTTTTTATTCATCATTGCGGACGTTTCAATAGCTATTGTGCATTGCAGTTTTTGCCACAATGTTAGAGGTTGCTGTCACTCAAGTATCAAACTTTATAACGGCATATTCGCGTCACAGCAGCGTTTCAAATTTTTTCAGTTTTTTCACCAGGGGCAAACTTCAACGTGAACGTGAAAACCAATCGACTCCCCAAGTCAGGGTCGAGTAACACGATATTCCACCATTGTTCATGTGCACTGCCCCCAAGATTAAACGAAGTCGATGGGTTGTTGACCAGCAGCTTTAAAGGTCGCACATATTACAGTGTTTTGTTCAGAATAATTGGTCGAATTCCCGATTCATCAAACTTCTCCGGTATTTTGGCGTTTATCAAGCATTAAGCATGCCACCTGTGGGTTGGATAACCAACCCTTAGTTCTCAAAGTTTTGACCGAAAAATCAGCTAGTCCTACGCGTGCACCACGGTGATCTACAACTGCTGATTCATGCGTTGTAAATCTCGATTGTCGCTTGAGTAAGTACCAAGTTCTGCAGAAGTTAGGATAATGTTTGGGATTAGGCTTAGGCTTTAGGCGTACGCTTCGGCTCAGGCTCAGGCTTATGTAAGCTGCCAGCATTTCCTAACAGCCAGAAAGGCGACGATGTCTCACAACCCAGTGGTTAATAAAAAAAAATTTTTATTCAAACCCCATTTTTTTAAAAAAAAAAATTTTTTTTTAATTTAAAAAATTTTTTTATTCCAGCCAAAAACTGCCCTAAACGAAAAAAAATGAGCGCTAAAGCAAAAAATAGTGGCATTTTTCTTCCATAACGTGTGGTAAGTGCATAAGCAATGGGGCTCACACCATTGCCCCGAACTACCGACCCCTGTCGCCTATTCGGGTTGTTTCTACTTTTGTATTGCCGCGTTTCACTGTTTTGTAATGGTTTCAAGCCGCTCTTGTCAGCCATCTTTGTTTAGACAAATTCAAATTTCCTGCTCAACAATTACTCTTTTATCGTAACATACACACATAGGACTTTTATTGTATGAATAAGCTAGGTTTACCATGTCAACCAACCATATTATACAAGTGCAATATTTCAACCAATCAGCGTTTAGTATACTCTTGTCTTGTATTAATTCTCTGTGTGCGGTGACTACTTAAACTCTGTTCTTACCATACAAATCGAACTTCTCTTCTCTCTCTTTACCTGAATCTTCGTGTGATTTACGTCCGATCGGATAATAAAACGACGAAATATTATTCGATAAATCAACCGGGGGCTAGCACGCGTGGCTCAGTACTACCAATACTAACCTCCCTTCGAGTTGGAACGGTCGTCGATTGCCATTCAGGGCCCGGAGTCATCTTCGGTCGGCCCGTATTGGAGCGAGGCCGCGGCAGGCAGACTTCGGGTGCACTTTGTCAATGATGCACCATGCACCAAGCTTGGATCGGGACGCCGATCCAAGTTGCACTCTTTCCAAGGGACAGGACGCTGACCCAGACCATAGGAAACATATGGGTCCCCCGGGATCGGTTGGCAAGTCTGCCGTGGCAGATGAGCCGAACCAAGATAGGAAAGATAGGGACGTGGACGCGGATCAATCTGCAACTGGGGTTGGGATTGAGGTCGCGGACAACGATAGGAACGATATGCAGAACGGAAGCCGTCAGAAAGTACGTTTTGATCCGGCACCGTCCTCTATATGTTCAGATGATGACGACTCGGGTAGCATCCGGTTGCTTCCTGATTCTGATGATTCTATGGACTATAAGAATACGTCTGATAGGCTGCAACAGATGCTAAGCCAGTCGGAGGAGTCCTATTCATGGGCAGAGTTAGTAGAGCAGCAGCTCTCTAAACCCTCCGTAGTGGAGAATAAGCCGTGTGAAGATGGATACGAGGCAGGGGATGAAGCCCAGGTGGAGCCCGCCCAGGAGGGACAGATAAGCACTGAAGGGACGGTTCAGAGGGGGCTTGTGGCCTTGCCCACGTTGAATGAAACGGTAGAGATGTCAGAACTTGACGAGATAGGACCCGCTACGCGAAATAAGGACGAAAGCACGGACGAGGCTACTGCTATCGACCGTGGTGAGTCATTCATAGGCACGGACCAGCAACACCAAGGAGGTTCCACACCGATTATGATTGGGTATGATGTCGTGACTGACGATAAAATGGAGGCACATCCATTGTGCAACTATGGGTCCGTTGGAGAAACCGTAGGACTGTTGGCTGAAGCCGTCGCCATTCGACAGGATCTAGAATCCGGGTCGACTAGCGTAGGATTCATCAACGGAAAGTTGGCTAAGGAGACAGAGGAACATTCGGCGAGCCCGGTGTTCGCTATTGACGCAGAGGTACGCGACCCCTTCGGTGGGGTGCCTAAGGAACAAAGACACCAGCCTGTCCGTTTGAATATGGCACCACCAGTGGTTGCGTCCTCGGATGATCCACGTGAGATACGGGAGGTAGCGAGGATAAGCGAGACACCTAAGCATGGTCCGGATGATACCGCTGAAAGGAATATGATTGTTCATGATAACAAGAGTGATGTTTCACTGACGGAGAAACGGCCTAGTAATAGCCCCGTCTGTGGTGGTAGAATGAAGAACGCAATTATGAATGATACGAATAGTCCAGTTCCGAACCCCAGTGATGGTGAAATACCATCGGGCGGAACTGGAGAGATAAGAACGAATGAAAGAGAAAGTCGTGTCAGTAGTCCGGAACCGGTTACTGCACGAAAAGAGGTGAGTGCACCGCTTCGGGTGCCGAGCTCTGATGATTCTTCGTCATCAGGCCTGACGAGCCCAAGTAGGTATCATGGTATGACAGGATATAAGATATGTACAAGTGATGTTTCACAAAAGATCACATTGGACAAGAATTATGTGTTGCCAAAGTCAATAGCATGGGGAAGTACGGCCTCTTCCAAGGCGTACTCGTCGATTCGGTTCGAGTCCTTGACCAACGTCATGGTGCGTGGCATCAGGGATTCCGATTTCGTGCCTGAATTGAAAGGGAAAGCTAAGAAGAGGGCTGATTATGTTTGGAGGAAAGGGATTGACCCTCTATTGGGCATCCCACGGAAGGAACTAGTATCCACAGGGGACGACGATGTGGAACTATGCTTGATGGCTAGGAACAACGTGTCACTGGCTGACCTGACGTGTGCCAGACTCTATAAGGAAGGACATGAGCTTAGTGCTCATCCCGAGGTTATGAAACGAGCGCTTCGCGTGAATACGCTGGCGTATAGGTACCGATATAGGGTCCAGCTAAGTCAGGACAAGCCAGGTGTCTTCATCACCCCTGGGCAACTAGATCTGCCAGTAAGATTAAGGAACAAACGTCGACTTACGGGTTTCGATCCATCGTACATCGATGGTATCGATACCAGAAGGCCATATGAAGTAGACCCGGTCATGATTGCGAAATACGATCCTCGTCGGTCGACGCATGGATGCGTCAACGGCCTGGAATGGGGTAAAGTAAAGGTTTATTGGGTTAAAAGTAAAACAATAAACAAATTAAGCAAATCATGGAAGGAAGGTCACAATAAAGGAGGTTCTCAGATCCCAAATCCTGATCTGAGTGGAGGTCCAGACCATATGCTAGTTTTAGAGTTAGAGCCCTGAAATGTGCCCGGTAGTGTTTGTGGGTATTCTGCATACTTCAGTTATATGCGCGGCGAATTCTTATTCGATATGAACTCGACCGAAGTAGGTATCCAAAGGGAAGTGCAGGCCTGCTTGCACGAGTCAAGCCATTGTATATACGCCCCGTTCGCCCCTTGCGAACTCAGGGAGTTCCGAGTGGGAGCGGAATACGACGCCGATAGGATGGAAAGGTATGCTGGTTATATGAGCGACGTGACGATCGGCTCCGCTGAAGAGTGGACCGATTCGGAGGATGAATGGCATATCTCAGCCAATGAAGCAGGAGGTATTCCGAGACCAACTAAGAAACTCCAGCGCAAACAACAGGCGTGGAGAACGCATCGTATAGCCAAAGTTTATGAGTCGTCTGGTTATGACGCCACCTCATTCGGTGGGAGAGAGACGGGCCAGCGCACGCGTCAACGCTGCATGATTAATACGGAAGCTATGTGCTCTGAAGATGGGACGGCGGAACGGGCCGGAGCGTATACCAAAAGTGGTGAACCGCTAGCCGCTAGGAAGTTAGGTGGGAACGACGGTAGCCAGGTTGTTCTTCAATCTGACTCCCCTAGTGACCAACAGGCAAATAACCACGTGGTGGGTAGTGTACACCAGGATCTATGTTTAGTGAAGAACCCAGAAGAGCAAACCATAATAAGTCATAATAAGATAGACCCTGATACGGATAAGTCACCAACGACCGATCCGCATACACACACTGCATCCCAACCACGCCACAACCGCTTTACTCATATAAAGCGCTCACGACACGAAAACAATACTAAACAATGGTTAATGAGTACCAACAGTAGTCAGGTACACACCCGTACACTTCCCCCACGTGGTGTGGGTGCCTTGGTGTGGCTCTGTGACACTCAAGACGGCAAATTTGGGTGAAACTATTGCCCCTTGGTACACGACCAATGCAAATATGTGACAAACAGTGTAAATATAGAGTGAATATCACACCGAATCACTGCTTTCGGGTCTGTTGCATGGATAAATGCATGCCCACCCAGTCACATGTACATGTGTAATCATATGAGAGGCCATGTGAGTGTGTGCACTATGTCTAGATGCCACAAAACAACGACTATGGCACCCAATACACCCATGGTAGGGTCGGGTGATGTTGACAGTAGCAATTTTTATGCAAAAAATAGCACTTTTAGAGCAAAAAAATAGAGAAATTTTCGAATTTTGAAATAATAAAAAAAAATTTTTTTAACTTTTGGAACGAATTTTTAAAAAAAAATTTTTTTTTAATAAAAAAATTTTTTTTAAAAAACCACTCTCACAACCGATGTGGTGAGCTGTGGGAGTATCCGCCTGTCAATTTGTCGAAAATTATTCACACGGCTCAGACCTGGTGGAGTGTACAGGTGCGTCAGCGTTTTCGTCGCTAATATATGTTTCAGCGAACACGTAAGAAAATAGTTTTTGCAAAAAGTACTGACGTGAATTGAACGTTAAGGTTGTTTTTCATCGATAAACAGTGCGTAATAATTTCCTACTTGCGTATTATACAGCGCAAGCCATCCATATTACACGTACATACATAGGTGTAAAAACCTACGCATGTGTAAGAAAGCAAACCTTGTTATAGCGTGCAAGCGTGCGGCTTATTATGATGTAGTTGAGATGCAAATTGAGGATGCGTGACTTCGTTGCCTTTGTTCTCAGAGCCAAAGCCCGCGGGACGATATTAAAAAAACTGCAAGGCAACAGGAAAACTATCAAGCTGTTCTGGGCATTTTGGGATGCCACAGGCTGACCCAACAAAATGGAAACATTTTTGATGAGCTAGGGTTACGCACGCGCTCTCTCGTTTGCTGTTGCCCGCAACCGAAGGTGCACCTAATTTGCTCTACTGTGGCGTAGCACATTTGTCAAAATCAAGTAGCGTATCACGTTTGAGTATAATAAAGTAAATCGCTTGGGCTGCCGATCGGAGTACAACACGTCTCGCAGGGTTCCCCCGCGGGCGAGATCAAAGCTTATCAAAAAAAATGTTTCCATTTTGTTATGTCACCCTGTACATGACGGAGAAGTTCGGTATTGTAGCTGTGTTAAATCACTCTCGGTGGCACCGCTGATATGTTTTGTCCCCAATGTGTGGCGCGTTGCATTGGCGTACGGATTAAGTATTTATCAACATCTTCGACTGAAACGTTCCGTTTGCTCATCGCTAGATTAGTGTTTTGACACACGTGTTTAATAACGGCTAAAACACAAAAGGCAACACCTCAGGAACACAGGGGCAAAAATTATGTATTGGTCTCGGTTCTCAGCTTGGTATGCCATTCTGGAATCAACAGGCGTCCTGCAGAAATTGAGGAGCCAAACGAGCCAAATTGTCTGTGTAGCAGCGGTGACGCTGCTGTTGTAAATGTGTACAACTCGTCTGCGGCACCGCCAGTGAAGCGTGTCACGTGACGTTTCTCTGGAAACATGAGAACAATCCAATTTCTGGCGTCGCTTTTACAACGCTCACCCCTCACTGGAACCAGGCCTTAAAGCCTTTTAAACCTAGATTACAAAAAATTAACGGGTTCGGAGACGTCAGACACGCCCTTTAAGCAGCTCATTTCTCCGAATTGATGCAGCCGTCTATTTGGTGTGCTCCGTCAGCGTCAGTGATGCCCTTCAGCAACACACGTCAACGACAAAACACTTTGCCGAAAGTGCACAGTCATCGAATGCACCGAGAGTGCAAAGTCATGCTTTCACACTGTACATGTATGGTTATGGTAACTATTGATAGGTAAAAATGGTTATAGGTATGGTAATTTTCTAATTTCGCTGCCTCATGCATTTTTACAGACGCAGGGAAACTCCCGTTCGAAGTCGAGGCAGGCAACAAGCTCAACACACAGTCAAGAAGCCACACAGTTGGCTCGTGTGCGTTTCAAATGTTTCAGTCACACAAGCTGTGTGTGTCAGTCGCGTGGCTTGTTCAATGTGTGTTGAGCTTGTTGCCTGCCTCGACTTCGAACGGGAGTTTCCCTGCGTCTGTAAAATGCATGGGGCAACGAATTTAGAAACATACTATAGCTGAGATATGTGAATTGTAACTGAGCATTTCATCACACTGGTTTTGAAAAAAAGATACCATTGACGCACGAAACGTTTCGCACACATAACAGTGCTGAGTTTTGCGAATTTCTCCAGTTTTTGTGCACTGTGAATATCAGTGTTGGTAGCCCTAAACTGCAATCAAACTGATGTCGTTCTTGTGACACATTCTCGGTTACACGCAAGTGATATTTGTGCGCGTAAACTGGTGAAAAACATATTTTCAAATTTTAAACAACACACGCTGTTTCACAATGAATCGCGCACAAAACACACCGTGCTTTGACGTGGACCATTTGCACTACGGGGCGACGTCATACGTATTTGGTGGTCGGTTGTGGCTCAGACCGGTCCCATTGCCTTGGTCACGCGCTTTTTGATGTATTTCTAAATTTATAGACTGATTCAGCTGTTTGTTGCGGAATAGTTGCTTGTACTGGAGAGGAAACCTGAGAACAATAACGTTTACACTGGTCCAAGTCAGTGGCATTTGTGTAATTTACGAAATATATACGCCCATTATAACATGTTATACGTGCCGGACCGCACCGATTACATAGTTCGCTAAAAGCACAAATAAAATCAGACGCACAGAAACCGAACTCAGTAGCTCCTTTATCGATTACAGTAACTTGTTCTGTTTGCAGGATTTCTTCGAGTCGCTCATTGACGAAGAAAACTTCGCCGATTTCCACGCTCAATGTGAACAATGCGGTCGAAGACACGCCGCCTATTCGGACAAACCGTTTGAGGTGCGAGAGTGTGGGGAGGGGGTAACCAGACCGATATAAGGACACGGTGACAAATCCGGATGTAGGAAATGGACCGGATACAGAGATCATCTCACCTCAATCTGTAGCCATATCTTTTCCTCATTCAGGCTGGAAATTTTGAAACAACAGTTGGGCGTAAACGTCGGGTGTAAGCTCGGTGTAACCATGAATCCATTCCGTGCCATTAAGGTGGAATGTTTCAACTTTTATCCGACCGTCACACACAACTCTTGTTTCAAAATTTCCAGCCTCGGAACAGATAGGCAGATTTGAGTGAGATGATCTGCATCCGGTCCAATTCCCACATCCATATTTGTCACCGTACTTATATTTATCATCGTTTCGAAAATACATAGTCCAGCCAACATATTGACATCCCAGCCTCATCACGCGCTATTATGAAGCAGCCGATCAGCCGCTTACGCCTTGGATGTACGTACTGTTTTTGCAGACACATGTGACACATGCATAACCACACATGGCTAGCTGTTGGCTGAGATTTCACGTCTGGGTGACTTACATATATAAGTTATAGGATGGAACAATTCCATGCCAAGTCCAGGCCAAACCCGACTCGCATGCAAAGTGCACACTGCTGGCCCTGGAAGGCCAGTATGAAAATCGAACAGAGCAGAATCTAAAAACGAATAGGCCTAGCCCAAATTCAAAACTAAGCCTACAGAGTAAGTGTAAGCCCAACCCAAAGCTTAAGCCTGATCCCCCAAACTCAGCCTAACCGAAACCCAAGGAACAAAATAAGAGCTCTGCTGCTCTTTTGGCTCTGGTCTTTTCCCTTTGCTCAAGGTGGTCGTGGCAAAACCCGCAAAGAAAAGCTTTAAATTTACGCAAAGTTACTCAGGATTACTCAGGTCTACGTTACATGTAAAAGATCGGAGAAACCGGCATAAACCTTTGCTGAAAAACAAACAAAAATTTGGAACAAACTTTTACATGTACCTTTTACATCTGAGATTCGATTAAACACCTGAGTAATTACGCGTACATTTAAAGTTTTTCCCTGTGACCTGTGCGTTGTCCAATCGCCCACTGCTTGCAGGAGTCCTTCTGGTCGACATTCGAGCAGGCCATGATCGCAGCTCTGTCGTCGAGCGAGGGCGCGAGCGCGATGAACCCGAAGAACGTCGCCGCTTGGCACAATTTTGTCGAGAAAATGGTCGAATACGTCAAGGAGGGCTACAACGCCGGCCGCGAGGTGCAGGGAAAGAACAGCAAGGCCGAAGCTCGCATGAATTTGGACGATGACTGAAACATCGCAGATGTGGAAAGTCTGCAGAATTATACCTAGTTTACCGGAGTTTTCCTGAAAGCCCTCCCCCACCCGCATCGAGCCCTTGGCGGCTTCGAGTGGAACTTTTTCCGCGTAAAGCTACCGGCGCTCTGCATTCATGTTTTTCTCGGCCTGTCAAAAACCTTTTACACTGTTTAATTGTAACAGCTTTGCAAAAGTCAGTGCATTTAGAGACTACAGATGTCGTAGGCATAACTCGGCTGTTGCACAATGTTTAGATAAAGATGGCTATAATCACGTGGAAATATGGTCGAAGAGTGACAAAACCTGTTCTGAAAAGACCTAACCAAAAGATTGCTACAACCCGATTTTCCACTGTAGGCCCCCGCCGGTTGTGCAAGTGGAAACGGTTCCACTTAAAGCCACCTTGTGCTCCAATTTAGACTTTTTCTTCTTGGTCGGAGGCTTTTCTACCAGCCTAAAGCTTCGGTCGGAGCCTGAAGTGGAAAACTCCGGAACTTTACGCATACCGGAGAATGCCAAATAAGTACCCTAGATGTCATTTGGGACACACATTGTATTTGACGAGATTTTAAAATAAAAAATCCCAAATATGCCCCCATTGGGTGTACTCGGAATTCGGAAAGCTTCCGAATAAATTATCCACTAGGGGCTTATTCGGAATATTGCTGCAGCACGAAACTGTGTCCAATACCTTTTAAATAGTCAAATATCCGGCTCTCTTTCCTGTGAAGTTTATAAACGGTTCACTTGCCTGCGTTTGGGCCACTTTACACCACTCAAACAGGCTTGTTGATGGGAAAATTACACTGTTGATGCTCTGGTTTTTGTGCTTTTGGGTGTAACGAAGCGCATGAAGTCATGAGGCTAGAAAAATATTTTTCCCAAATAAGTCCCCTGGGGGCTTATTCGGAAAATTTCGAATAACCCCCAGTTTTGAACTATTCAGAGGGAACTTATTTGGCATTCTCCGGTGCATTAGCTAATCGTTTGCAACCAATGAACACTCGATTTTACAATTCTGCAAATTATTCGGATTCAACATATTTTTAGTTATCAGCTTCAAAATCTATAGTCACAATACCCAGCGCGGGTTTCACAGTTCAGTAAGGCCTTGGAGGCCTATAATTTTGCTTATTTTATTGCTGGTTCCACATGTGGAAGTTACATTTTGTTTCAAACAGTGATTTAAGGCACCGTGTAGTACTGGCCGAAACTGTAATTTCTGCGCCGCTGTATATTGGAAAGCAAGAGCGAAACCACGCTTGCTCAAAATGTACAAAACTGCAGTTTTTGGCTAATAGCACTGTCGTCAACTACCATGCGTTATTTCTCGCGCTCATCTAGTGCCGTAAAAAAATTTTCTGAAACACATATTTTACATACATCCTTCATTTCTGATTTCATTCATCCTCAAACGTCATTTGCAACACTTTTCTAATAAAAAAACTCGTCAAAAAAACTCGTTGATTAAATTGTTTTCAACCCCGTATTGGCCCAGCTGGCCCCGTGCAGGACCCAAAGCGGTCGAAACGATGCAGTTTTGCGCTATTTTGATCAGGCGTATGGTTGGTCGGTATAGCCGTGTAACTAACGCCGTATTCATCATGTTTTGTTGCTTTTTGAAAATTTTATTGTTTGACAGTTTTTTACAAGTAATGTTTTTCGTGATTTTGAAATTGTAACAACACGACAAAACGCATGTTTATACACGTCACAACCACAAGTAGGGTTACTGAATAGATCCGTCACCTTTTTACCCTAATCGCGTTTTACATAAAATACAAAATTTCTGTCGTAAAACATGCATGTTTTCGGTGATTACCGTTTGTGATAAGGATACAAGTCCCGATCAACGATTTTTTGCATATAAATGACACAATCATAATAATACGATAAAAAGATTGCTCGCACACGCGCCTGATAAAACTTGATCAACCTGTTTTTAATGGAAATTATGTATAATTACCAGTTTTTGACACTTGCGGCGTAAACATATGCAAAAAAGGGAAAATAATTCACGGACAGAAAGTTCACACCTTTCCACCTTCAAGATCTGAGACATAAATGAAGCTCAGAAGTTTACTTTCAGATCAAAGAAAAAACTTTGATTTTGGCATGCCGAATTTAAAATTGAGAAATTTATTAACCAAGTTGTGTGAAGGGACCAAATACGGTAGTTTTTCTTGACGAAACAAACAAAAAAAAACAGAATTCGACGCGGCGCAGATAGTGGTACCGAAGTTTTCCACTTGGAGCCCCTTCCGAATAGAGCCCAAAGTTAAATTTTTTCACTTAAAACCCTCAGTTAAATTTTTTACTAAAAGTCCCTGTACCATCAATTTACCAGTGGTAAACTTGACCAATTTGGCCAAATCAGTGATCGATTTTGCGACGAAAATGATGCACTTTCGCGTTGGTTGGGTTGCTTTAACAAATGGAGGTTGACGCGCTCAATTTTCCACTTGCCTTCTAGGGCTGTGGATGCAAACGTTTCCTCATGAAGCCCCCACCGGGGCTCTAAGTGGAAGACTCCGGTGGATTGCATACAAACCGTACAAATTGGTGTAACAGTTTCACTTTTTTGTTAAAAGTGTGCACTTCCGAAAAAGAACGTGCGATACCCAGTAGTGTAACGCTACACGAATTGTCATGTATAAATTGGCATATTGCCAAATTTTTTAACATTTCCAATAAATTCAGTCAAAGTTTCCATTAAAACCGTAAATTACGGTAGTTTTTCATGACATTTACTGCAACAACACGCAAATCTTCCTTCAGTTCACGGAATATCCGGTAAAAAACGGGCCGAACTGTTATCAGTGTAGCGAATCGCAATAACGAATTAAAAACAGATAACGAAAAAGAATGGTGCAGATGAGATTTGAGCGTAATGTATACAATACATGGCACGAAAATTCAGAGCAGTATTAGGGTTTCGCAGCAACAAGTTAGTGTCAATTCACATGTCGTTTCTCGTGACAAAATAATAAGATTTCAAGAACGAACGTTTTCACGCGTTGTGTACGCAAACACACGCGCATAAAATTGATCAAAACCGGATCATAATTGGGTCTGTATATACGATAATTTCTGCAATCCTAAATTCTGTTTTGTTTAAAGACTGCGCCCGCCGTTCCGATTTAGATTCTTCACGTTTTCCGATTTGAAGTGAAGTTTAGAAAGTTGGTCAATTTTATTAAAAAACCAAAAAAACCATGGATCGAAGCCCGGACGTTCGTTCAAAATGGCTGGTCTACGTGTCGCTGCTCTGCAGCACCATGGCGGTTGTCGGTAAGCCGCACTTTAAAATAAAGTCTTTAATGTGAGAGAAACTGGCAAAAAACTTTAAATCAAAAGAAAAGAATTGCCAAAACAATATTCAGGCGTAATTTCCATGCTGCCAATGTTGGCAATGCTCGTGGCTGACATGCAGTTGGAGTTTGAAATTGACATGACCGAACACAAGGTTTGACTACCAGACTTAAAATTGGTAAGAATTATTTTTTTTAAAAAACGGATTATGAATTCTTGAATCAACGTCCAGTCCCTAACCGATCAACTTTGGCTGGATCTGAAACAAATCGGAGAGAAAACAGTTAGCCCACAAAGCATGCGAGCCGCACGCCAAGCCTTCCAGGCCTACGCACCTCCAACAGCGCATTATGTCAGTTTTTCCAATTTTATATATTGTCCATTTCTTGATGATATTATCAAACTTTTATCATAGCTATGTATTTTAGGGGACCTATGGTTACGCACACCCGGTGGCTCGCCCCGAACCCGGTGGTTATCAAGTTCCCGGTACTGCAGGTTTGTGCGGCGCTTCGTTTCGTTTCAGTTGGCATCATTATGCAGCTAAACTGATTCAATTTCTTTTCAGGCACTGCCGCAAGTCATGCGCCTGCTACAACCACAACAGCACCAAGTGAAGCATCAACGCAGCAGGACATCGAGGATCAGATAAGGCTCGGCTTGCCCACACTCAAAGAGGAACCTCCGAAACCGAAAATAGTGGAAAGCGAGGAGGTTGAGCCACCGATTGAAAGCATGGAACTCGAAAGTGGGGAAGAGGAGAACTGCGGTATGATGTTTCATGGCTATGTGTCTTTGATGATGAGGTTTTAGAATTCTTTATGGAATTTATTTCAGAAAATTTGCAATATTAGAAAATCATTTCATGTCCAAAAATTCATTCCAGACTGCTGCCCTGATCAGCCGATTTTGGTTTCCCCGGCGTGCCCCGCTGGTCCGGCTGGTGCGCAGGGGTTGCCCGGGGCGGATGGCGCTGACGGGCAAGACGGAGATACTGGCGCACGTGGGCAAGATTATGAACCGCCATGTGATGAAACATCTCGCATAATGTTGTTACTGGAGGTAAAAACGAGCTATTTGCTGTGTTTTGATAGGATGGTTCAAAAATGTTTGATCACACAACGACACATTCCTGTCTCCAGGAGCTATGCAACACTCCGTGTGTACCCGGTCCTCCCGGTATTCCCGGCATGGACGGCCCAGATGGGGAAGCCGGTGCAGACGGCCAGGCGGGCAATCCTGGGGATGATGGAAATAACGGAGAAGCAGCGGAAGATGGAGAAGATGTAAAACTCAGTCACTTCATTTTTTTGCAAACAGGTGCGCAAAATACACCTCCTTGTTTCAGGGAGACATTGGAGAAGCCGGCATCCCGGGCAACGCCGGTCCTGTTGGACTGCCAGGGAACGACGGCACAATGGCAGAAGAAGGGCAACCCGGCCCAAAGGGAGGTCAAGGGGAAGCAGGTCCGATCGGTGAGGAGGGTGAAGAGGGTGCGATCGGCGAAATGGGCGAGCCGGGGGAGGATGGAATCATGGGATTGTCTGGTGTGGAGGTTGGTTATGAAACGAAACCACTCACATTGCTACTTGAAACATGTTCTAATCTGGCCTTCAGCTGTGGTGACATTTTCATAGGATTTTCCTAATAAGCCCCATCTGTGGTCATTTTCAACGTTGTTTCAAATGCTGACACATGAAGAGAACTTATTTGGGAGATTTTCTTGAAATCTCAAATCCGATGTGCGTCCCAAATTAAGCCGCCAGCGGATTTATCAGGCGTTTTCCGCCTCCGGTAACTTTTATGAATCACTCCATTTTAAAACCGGCAGTTGTTCACTACTAGGTCAACGCCTTGAGCTACAAAAGCAGGACATTACCTCCTTCACTCGTTTCCAGGGCGTGCCAGGGGTCGGCGGTGACCCAGGCATCATCGGTATCCAGGGGCAGCTTGGTGTTGACGCCGGCGAATGCCCGTGCACAGGTCAGCCACCTGCGACGAGCACCGGGGAGACAGCACCAAAAGGAAGCGGTGGGTATGGAGGTGGGCCGCGCACTCCTCAGCCTTCGACCACACAGGAACCGCAACCGGAACCGGAAACTACAACCACTTTTGAACCTACCACAATGGTTCCTGAAACAACCCCGGAGCCGACCATCACGCCCACTGCGCCCGAGACTACTACATTGGCTCCGACTACTACCGAAGTAGAAACGACCACTGAAGCATCAACTACCACCGAAGCTTCAACAACAACTACGGATGCACCGACTACTGCCACCACAACCACTCCCGAACTAACTACGGAGACCAAAACAGCTCCAGTAGCTGGAGGATACCAGGTTCCCGTGGCGCCGCAAACGACCACAACACTGCCTGAAACCACCACACCACTGGCAACGACCACCACTGCGACTACTATTGAAGGTGAATAATTAAATCTGTTAGAATTTGAGTTTTCAAGACCCTGTTAAGTGAGTTAAATTAGTTTGAACTACGCCATTCTTTTAATTATATTTTTAAGCAACCACTTCCACGCCAACTGAGGCCACCACAACAGTCTATGCTGAACCATCGGCTACGACAAGTCTCGGTACGATGATTCCGATCTGGATGCTTGGACCTCCAAAAAATCGCAGTAGGTTTTCGTTTTGTTTAGATATTAACATGCTGTTTATGCATAAAATACGAAAAAATCGTAAAAATTATCAACTTTTTCGCTGCAGCCAACCCGTACCCGGCCGTTATCTCGCCGTCGCCTGAGCTGATGCAGCCCACCTACCCTCCACCCCCGATACCGAACAGTTACAACTCCGGTCCGCCTAAATCCGAACCATATGGGCAATCAGCGGGTTACGGTGGTCCCGACCCTGTCGCAAATAGCGGCCCTGTTCCTTCAGCAGGGGACGCTGTCGGCAACCGACCCTACGCCGCGCCACCCACCCAGCCGATAGGTGGCCATGACGCTCTTCAGGAATACGCGGCCCCCGAAACATCACCCACCCAGCACCGACGAGCGGTGGCGCACCAGGGCCAAGGCCCGGAAGTGATGAGTCCGCGCATCAGGTCCCTTTGGCACCGAGCGGGATTCCGTGAAGCCGGATTCGGACCTGAGTTTGAACTACTGCGGCAAAGATGGAACGCCCGAGCTGCCGGGATTTTTATGAATTCGTGATTCTAAATCATAATTGCGACCGTGTAGTATGCGAAATGTTATCTCGCTGTGAAAGAGATCTTCCTTTTTGTTTACTGCCTTCGTTACCTTTATTCATTCGGCGCTCCTCGATGACACACATCATGAACAATTTGAGTTTGGTATTTTTCTGGAGCTTTTCACTTAATTAGTCTACAGAGATTGGGATAAGTATTTAAAACTGTTGTGTGAATCGCCGTTCAACAATCTGAGATTCAAACAAACTATTTCCGCGTTAGGTGGTCAATAAAAATTTAATTAAATGGGTCAAATATGCTGGGCCAGAATCGACCGGGCCTGAAAAACTGTTCCTGAAAAGGTCGGGCCTGAACTTCCAGGCTTGAAAGGTGTCGCGGAATAACACGTGGCCCAAAATGTACATGGCCCTAAATATACCCTGCCCAAAAGGTAGGTGGCCCAAAAGGTACATGGTCCGATATAGTGCGTGACCCAAAAGGTAGCTTAGCAGAAAAAGTAAGATTGTCCAAAAGTGCGGTGGCCTAAAGAGTTCACTGGGCCAAAAGGTACGGAATCGTCGATTCATTCATACCTTCACTGCCATGTCTCAAGTGATATGTTTAATTATTGGGCTTACATTACAAGGTCAGCTCAAGTGGTCATATCACTTCGTCAACTCATATTGTGGAGCCGTGAAATCACCCCGAATGCCATGTACTGCAGTAGTTTATGTTCGCGTTCATTTGGGGATGCTGTGAGTTGACGAAGTGATTTGACCGCTCAAGTTGACCGCTGCATTCTTAGCTGATTTTTGTGACGTTCCTTTTGGTGGTGTTGAGCACAGTTCCGCTATTGCTTCTGTACACACGCCCACACAAGCACAAACGCGTAAGCGGGTGTTTATGCAACTTGTGTTTTTGTCGGCTGCTCTGTACTGTACATGGACATTAAATTTACTAAACGACATGAGTTGCACCCAAAGATAAAGATGTTCCTTCTCGGAACTGTTTGTTGCTTCGCCCACGACAACAATGTGATTCACTGGGGTGTAACGTTAAACTACAACGCTATTTAACGAAAACAATAGTACTTCCTCACAACACATCCGCTTGTTTTTGCCACTGTGGAAAATTTGCTTTACTCGAAATACGATTATTTTAGAAACAAAGGTATCGAACGTAGCCTTCAGGAATGAAACTGCCTTCACTGCTGTGTTTATGCGTGTTCACAACGACTATCAGCGCCCTACGACGTTGGTTTGCCTGTGTTCCACTTGTACCACCTTAGGTACATGTATACGTTTGCAAAATAACTTGATAAGAACGAAAGGGCAGCAACATGTTATAGTATGAGCGATATCAAAACTTGGTGATCGGATAAGATCGGACGTGATCTTTCTCGGTCACAAGCGATTGATGCATTCAGACATGAAGAGCTTTATTGGAGTCGCTAATTTCGGTCAGCGCAATAATCGTTCGTTTTAGGTCGGGGAACAACAACTGATCCGATATACGATCACCAAGATTTATATCGCTCCACGCATTTCGCGCGGCGCCTCCAACCCCGGTACGCAACAACTGCGCACACACGATTTGAATTTGTGACGTAGAGGCTATGACCAAAGACGCCATTTTTTAATAAAGACACGATTATTGAAAATCGTTACTGAAGAAGTTAGATTAAGCGCTGTGGGCTTTGCGTTGGTTTCGGGATGAAAATAAAAAATTAAATATTCCAAATAAGCCCCCAATGCGTACGTTTGCGCAAGAGACATCGTCCGTAACTGGAGGCTGAAGATATTCCGAAAAAGCCCCCAGTCGTGGCTAATACGGGCAGGATTGTTTAATCGAACTTCACCGGTACGCTTAATTCGACAGGCAAGTGGACGTCCGGCGTGACTGGCTGCATCAAAGCTCACGATGTCGGTTGCTACCGGGTGGACTTGACGCGATGCAAACAGATGTGCGAGGGGAATTCGCGATGCAAAGCGATCAGTTGGTCTCCGGACGGCAACACATGCTGTCTAGAAGATGTGACAATGCGCGCGGCGGGGCACGATCTGGTCAAGCCCTGCTGGAAACCCTACCACAACAGCAAGGTCTACGAGTGGGGCGACTATTGTCCCATCGTTGAGATCAAACTGTTGGATGACATCAATGTCAGATACAAGGGAAACAAGGTACGTACAGGCGCTATGCCGCGGCTCTACTTGTCCTATACATATGTATGTATATGTAGAGTATGCGAGGGTGAGAGGACTGAGAGATATTAAGAAACGCTACGCAGAACGTGATCAAATTTGATATTTGCCAAGAGTCGGACAGAAAAGCAAGTACGTGTCTTTTCAACCTCCAAGTTAGATATCGTTAGATGTCTTGAAAATCGAGAATTGAAACAGGATACTAGTATCTCTAGGCTATATGACAATTCCAGATTTCGGCTATGTAAATAGGTCGTCAACCTGTGTGTTCCGGCTACTCTAACGATCAGATGAATTTCCGAAACGTCGCCGGGAAAGAGAAAAAAGTCACAAAAAAGGAAAAATCAGTGATACGTGTCAGGTGGTCGACGTACAAACGGGGATGTCGTGTAGCGCCGGCGAGCGAACAGCGTCGTTTTCGACCACCAAATCCGTCACCGAGTCGGTCTCGATGACGGCAACCGAGTCAAACGAGGTACTGTTGTTGTAACCAGTGTCTTCGCGCGAACTTACATAGGTTAAATCCTGAATAATCCGGAACTCGGATGTAATTGGCTGCTTGAAAAAATGTGTACAAAACAATTCTGGGCTCCGGAAATATTTCCGGAACACGTCAGAATTAGCGTGCGCAAAACTAATGCGTTTTCCGGAAATGTTTCCGGATTCCAATTTCCGGATTCAACCTATGCCCGCCCTTGGAGTCGCACCTACATACATAAATTGTTCATTATGTGCAAGGGCATATCGAACGCGCTTGTCGAACTTGGGAGCTCTAACAAGTAGCATTTGGTTGACCTGGTCACATATGCTTGCTTTCAAATTCTCTTATGTTCTGAGTTAAATGCCCCGAAAACAGCAGCTATAGGTATCGCGCAAGCAATCCGGTAATTCTCGTGTGCTTTCGGCCAGTTTCACGCTAAAATACATGTTAAACATAATCATCCTACACTAAAGTGGACCAAACTTGTATCCGCGGACTTACTTACATACATACATACATAAATACAATCAATATTCGATCAATCATTCCCCAGCTCAACTGGTCGTCATCCATCACGATGACTGTCGGGGCGTCGGTGACGGCCAGCGCCAGTTTGTTCGGTTTTGGCGCCGAGGCGTCGGCGTCGTGGAGTATGGAGACCGGCCTGACGACCGGAGGCGCGACGACACGAACTTTCAGCACCGAACGAACCAAATCGGTGCAGACGGACAGCACGCACGGACAGACGATTACATATGAAGTGCGTCATTTTAATATATACATTTTGGCCGATAGTCAGACCACGAGAACATTGGTGGAATATTTAATCACGAACTTTGGACACCATATCCTGTAGCTGATATGCTTATGAGCGTATTGTCTGTTCCATCTGCTCATCTTAATTGTCATCTTAAAAATTTTATAATTTTAATTTAATCTTAAAAATTTTAATTTGATCGACACCTTCAGACGCCTGGTGCCGTGCTGATGTTCGGCACAATGCACGAATATGAGGTGAATGGTCAAGAAGTGAACGTTGAGTACAGGTACAGTATGTATATACATACTATTCACTATATCTGTCTTTGAGATCATTCAATTCCGAAGCTGATCCAAGAAACGCGACCCCCTTCAGACTGCTTTGTCCCGATGGTGCCAGTGACATAATTAAGTCAAAGATGAAGTTCAGAACTCACACGTTCGGTGTCGCCTCGTTCTGGTCCGAGCAGTACCGCATCGCTAACGGTGAGCTTGGGGGACTCATTGGTTTATTTTTCAACAATATGTACAATGGAATGTAAGGGGGTTAGGCTCGCTTTTGGCAAAAGTGGCCCCTTAATTGGGTTGGGTGTCATTTCATAACGAATTAGAAAAGGAACCCGGAAATCAGGGATTTTCGCTCCGACAAAAGGTGAAAAATTTCGCATCCCACACGCCGAATTCAAAACAATTGAAAAAAAGACAACTTTTTTGGATTGGTCAAAAGCAGGATCCACCAGCATTACAATATGCTGAATCAGACACGGAAACATATAGTCTTCAATGTCGAATTCTAATTTGCAGCCAATTGTGGCCGACAGACACGCAGCTGCGTAAACGGATTCACGCGACACACCAACTTTGTCGGCTCACCATCGGACGTGATTGAGCGCTTCGAGAACTGTTTCGCAGCCGGATCGGCCTTTCGGGTGGCCGAGCGAGCACATCGGGGTGATTGAATTCACTGATTTGTGTTCTGTTCTTTGTATTTGGTCATAATTATATTGTTTCGTTATTCGGCATAGTTGATTCGTGTGCGAGCCTAAAGTGAGAATTGGTCGTTGCATTGTCGTTAGCAAAAGTCACTTACATTTATTGTACTTGGATGATGTACTGTATGTCATGTTGCGTTGTGGTTTGCAAATGCTGCTGTGCTGTGCATAAATTTACTTCGGGGTTCGGCCAAAACATAAACTTTCAATCGAAAACATTGAGTTGTGGTGAAACCGTTGTTGTGAATACAGTACATAGCTACCGAAACTCCTCTACTTATGTACGTACATAAATAACACACTCTCTACCTGCTGTATATTTTATTTCCTAATGCTGGCAGTGTGAAACCGTGACACTGGAAAATTGAAAGCAAAAGAAAATGATTTCCAGATAACAACATTTTATCACAAGAACGAGGATTAAAGTGCCCTCGGGTAGCTGCATCTTGTTACTCATTAAAAAAAGTCCTAACGTTCTGATGCTACAAAGGGGATAAACAAGTAAATTACTGTTTTTCTGATGCAGATGGGTTAAAACTAGGGTGACCAGACTAGATGCAGCAAGAACTTCAAGATACAGGCGCCGCGGGCTGGGCGGAGGCTAGACAATCTTTTCGACCTAACACTGTCCAATAAACATACAAGGACATGCTGTCAGCCTCAGCTAAATTCCGGCATCTCAGTCCCGACCAACTCAGTCCTCCATCTCGGTCCCGATCAAGCCAAGACCAAGACAAGACGGGTTCGACATCATACCCATGTTTCAGCTGACTTGGTACATCTCAGTCCCGCCCTTTCAATTATGTCACAAGCCCACGTGCAGTTACAAATCTGGCTAATCAACAAAGGCGCTCTCAGACCGAGTCCTAGCGCCAGTGCAAGACCACCCAGCGCCAGCGCAAAATATTGCAGCGAGCGCGATTCAGATCCGTACGCTGTCGCGAGTTTATGGGCCTTGAGACTCCAAAAGGCGCTGACAAAAGTTCGGCAAAATTAGTCACAAAGATTTCAAGCTAAGACTGACGGCATGCCCTTGTGGTAGTTGCAACATGTTTATTGGACAGTGTCAGGTCGAAAAGATTGTCTAGCCTCCCGACCCGCCCGCGGCGCCTGTATCTCGAAGTTCTTGCTGCATCTAGTCTGGTCACCCTAGTTTTAACCCGTTACAGCATCAGAAAAAGAAAAACAGTAAATTACTTGTTTATCCTCACTGTAACATCAGAACTTTAGGGCCTTTTTGATGCGTAACAAGACACAGCTGCTCGAAGGCACTTTAATCCTGGTTTGTTGGGGTGTCTCTTACGAGGCATGCACCCAGAGCCGGCTTATAAGCTCCCCATAATAGATAGCCCCCCCAAACCGCCCCGCAAGAAAGGGTATCCGCGGGCAACAGCAGACGCCAACCCGGTACAGGAAACGGGACTCTTTCGCTTAGTGGCGAACTAGGACCGGATACACGCGCGGCGGGCACTTTCCTCACTCACAGACATGACCCGCGGCACCCTTTATTAAATTGCACACCAACTCGCCTTCTCGGCCCAAACTCGCGCAGCACATCTAATCGCGCTCCGATGCGCTGCGCGGTTACACTCGCTAAACTCTCTCAGAGCACCTTATAGCCATAACGCACGGGCTGACATATGAAAGGCGACTAGATTACCAACAGCGAAACATTAGATTCAACCCTCTTCTTCTCACTATCGGACCGAGATAACGATCACAATCCCCAATTAGCTCACTACACATTCCTTATTTAACAGTATAGAGATCTCCTCTCCTCCGCCCCAGCCGCCCCCTTATCAATTCTTCTTATCTTCACCTATAACCCATCTGCATCAAACAATACTTATCCCCTTACTCAAACTAACTATCCTACAATCCTACCACCTTGTTCTTGTGATAAAATGTTATTATCTGGAGATCATTTTCTTTTGCTTTCAATTTTCCAGTGTCACGGTTTCACACTGCCAGCATTTTGAAATAGGCAAATATAAGTAGGTAGAGAGTGTGTTTTCTACGTACGTACATAAGTAGAGGAGTTTCGGTAGCTATGTACTGTTCATTTCACAACAACGGTTTCACCACAACTCAATGTTTTCGATTGAAAGTTTATGTTTTGGCCGAACCCCGAAGTAAATTTATGCCCCAGCACAGCAACATTTGCAAACCACAACGCAACATGACATACAGTACATCATCCAAGTGATCATCATAAATGTAAGTGACTTTTGCTAACGACAATGCAACGACCAATTCTCACTTTAGGCTCGCACACGAATCAAATATGCCGAATAACGAAACAATATAATTATGACCAAATACAAAGAACACAACACAAATCAGTGAATTCAATCACCCCGATGGGATCGGTCGGCCACCCGAAAGGCCGATCCGGCTGCGAAACAGTTCTCGAAGCGCTCAATCACGTCCGATGGTGAGCCGACAAAGTTGGTGTGTCGCGTGAACCCGTTTACGCAGCTGCGTGTCTGTCGGCCACAATTGGCTGCAATTTAGAATTCGACATTGAAGACTATATGTTTCCGTGTCTGATTCAGCATATTGTAATGCTGGTGGATCCTGCTTTTGACCAATCCAAAAAAAGTTGTCTTTTTTTCAATTGTTTTGAATTCGGCGTGTGGGATGCGAAATTTTTCACCTTTTGTCGGAGCGAAAATCTCTGATTTCCGGGTTCCTTTCCTAATTCGTTATGAAATGACACCCACCCCATTCAGGGGCCACTTTTGCCAAAAGCGAGCCTAACCCCCTTACATTCCGTTGTACATATTGTTGAAAAATAAACCAATGAGACCCCCAAGCTCACCGTTAGCGATGCGGTACTGCTCGGACCAGAACGAGGCGACACCGAACGTGTGAGTTCTGAACTTCATCTTTGACTTAATTATGTCACTGGCACCATCGGGACAAAGCAGTCTGAAGTTGATCGTGTTTCTTGGATCAGCTTCGGAATTGAATGATCTCAAAGACAGATATAGTGAATAGTATGTACAGCATACCTGTACTCAACGTTCACTTCTTGACCATTCACCTCATATTCGTGCATTGTGCCGAACATCAGCACGGCACCAGGCGTCTGAAGGTGTCGATCAAATTAAAATTTTTAAAATTAAATTAAAATTATCATTTTTAAGATGACATTTAAGATGAGCAGATGGAACAGACAATAGGCTCATAAGCATATCAGTTATGGTGTCCAAAGTTCGTGATTGAATATTCCTATATGTTCTCGTGGTCTGACTCAGGGTTGGGCAAAAAACGTTTTTTCCAAAAAATCGTTTTTTTTAAAAAAAACGTTTTTTTTTAAGAAAACGTTTTTTTTAAAACGCCCAGATGACCAAAATATGCCCCCAAAAAAATTGGAAAACGCTCATGTTGGGAAGAAAACGTGGTTAAATGAACTAATTCTATGTGTTCTGAGGCAAAATAAACGGGTTTCAACCCTTTTCTAGCGAGTTGCTAAGATCCCATATCAGACCCGCATCATGGGACCAACTTTGGCCGGGGTCATCACTGAAAGTCAAACTCCGTATATCGACGTATCTCGACAAAGTAAGAATTGGTCGAAAATTTTTTGAAAAAAATGGGACAAAAAATTGATTTTCCTTGATAATCAGGGTACTTTCCCTGAAAAATCAGGGAAAATCAAGGAAATTCAGGATTTAAAAAAAAACGAAAAACGACCCAGGCGTTTTTTTTTTAAAAACGTCGTTTTTTTAAGAAAAAACGCCGTCGTTTTTTTGCCCAACCCTGGTCTGACTATCGGCCAAAATGTATATATTAAAATGACGCACTTCATATGTAATCGTCTGTCCGTGCGTGCTGTCCGTCTGCACCGATTTGGTTCGTTCGGTGCTGAAAGTTCGTGTCGTCGCGCCTCCGGTCGTCAGGCCGGTCTCCATACTCCACGACGCCGACGCCTCGGCGCCAAAACCGAACAAACTGGCGCTGGCCGTCACCGACGCCCCGACAGTCATCGTGATGGATGAGGACCAGTTGAGCTGCGCAATAATCGATCGAATATTGATTATAGTCCGCGGATACAAGTTTGGTCCACTTTGGTGTAGAATGATTATGTTTAACATGTATTTTAGCGTGAAACTGGCCGAAAGCACACGAGAATTACCGGATTGCTTGCGCCATACCTATAGCTGCTGTTTTTGGGGGCATTTAACTCAGAACATAAGAGATTTTGAAAGCAAGCATATGCGACCAGGTCAACCAAATGCTACTTGTTAGAGCTCCCAAGATCGACAAGCGCGTTCGATATGCCCTTGCACATAATGAACAGTTTATGTATGTAGGTGCGACTCTACGGGCGGGCATAGGTTGAATCCGGAAATTGGAATCCGGAAACATTTCCGGAAAACGCATTAGTTTTGCGCACGCTAATTCTGACGTGTTCCGGAAATATTTCCGGAGCCCAGAATTGTTTTGTACACATTTTTTCAAGCAGCCAATTACATCCGAGTTCCGGATTATTCAGGATTTAACCTATGTGAGTTCGCGCGAAGACACTGGTTACA